>WIGN01000098.1:0-122421 GCA_014235955.1 Colletotrichum sojae | reverse complement strand
TGTGGCAGCACCTCGAAGAGCGCCTCCGCCATAGCACCCGAGCTCTCCCCAGCCAAGATTGTCGGCCAGGGCCAAGACAACGTTCGGGCGATTTGGGTCGCGAGACATATTGGAGTCGGTGAATACAACAAAAACAAAGACTGCTAAGAAACGCTGGGTTCAACTCAGTATCGACTTGGGTTCGGCGGAATGAGGTCGATCGGTCTCGGTAAATATGGGCACGCAAGAGGCCCAACCGGCGTTCGCCTGATGGCTCTTGTCGCTGAACTCCGACAGCTACTCTCCGTCGGAGTTGACCTTCATTTGCCGCTGAAAATGTGCTCATTTGACTCGTCTTGAGCCTATATCACGCAATTGAATCGAGTCGTGTCGCGATAGCCACCCATTGTCGCAGTGCAGTCTGAAATCGAACGTTTATTAGCCTGCTCACCTCAGGATCCAGTCTTGGGTGTCCGCGACCGGCCTGCTTTTCTTGGGGTTGTAGCAATTTCGGACGAATGTCAACAAGAGAAGAATTCTTCTACAACATAGGAGAGAAGACAAAGAAGCAACTCGTCCGAGGCTTCGTTGGTCGAAGCAAACAGATTCATCAGGAGAGTTCACCTCAACTCGATCAACGTTTGTTGGAAACATTGTGAATCCTTCGATGGGTAGACTAGTGAATAAGCAGTCGAAAGCAGTGCGTGCCGAGCTCATGCGGTTTGTTTTCTTGTTCGAGTAACCTTTCCCCGATCAAGAGAAGCGGGCACACCTAAAAATCGGACGTCAATTTGGAGTTTCGAGAGCCATCAAGACTCGGAGACTCATTCGCCTTGTGTCGCATCTACCGCGGAAGGCGGAATGTCGGTGTTGTGGAATGACTGTGACGCTTGACCTTGACAGTGGAGACGCACAGTTAGAAGGCCGTGCGAGCTATCTGAAAAATGAGACAGAATTTCCATGTTTATACAGTGCGGATTTCCTCTCCTCTAGCGACAAGCGACCCTTGCTGTGTTATCGGGGCGGGGTGGCCCGATAAGGATTTTTTTTTTGCGCCGGGGCAAAATATTCTCGATTGCACCGCACGGCTTCCATCGTCTCCCACAGTCGACCCCGACGGACTGGAATACGACAAGCACCATGTCGACTCCAACTCTTGCCGAGAAGCTGGACAAGATCCGGTCCCCCGGTCTTCAGAGCCAGAAGAAGGTACGGTCTTTTCGTCAGTTGCTATTGTGCGTCGCTCCCCTGCTAACCCCGACATGAAGACAGCGGTAATCCTCCAGGCGGTCGACACGACGTTGAAAGAGCAAAAGGCCGAACCCACACCGACCGCCTACTTCGCCGCCCTTTTGGCCCTCTTGGGCGAGGCCGTCAAAGAGAACACCACAATCGACCCCGAAACGACGACCTCCATTGTCTATCTCCTCGATACCGTAACCCCGTTTGCGCCTCATCCCATTCTGCGAGCCAAGTTCACCCAGATCCTTACCCTCCTCGCCCCCGTTCTCCTCCTCGACGATGCCCCGGCTCTCCTCCTTCGATCCTCCATCGGCTGCCTGGAGTCCTTGCTTCTTGCGCAGGATGCCAGTGCCTGGGAGCTCGGCGTCACCCAGATCGGCCCTCGAAGAGCCGTCGCCGGTCTGCTCAACCTGGCCTTCGACCACCGCCCCAAGATCCGTAAGAGGGCGCAGGAGGCTCTCAGGAACGTCCTGAAGAACCCTCCCCCGAGCCCTTCGCTGGACCACCCCGCCGCCGACATGTGCGCCCACACCGCTCTCGCCAATCTCGAGGACATTGCCGCCAAGGCCGCCAGCGCGAGGAAGCAGAAGAGCGGCGCTGAGTCGGAGCACGGCCCGGCCCTCATCCACGCCCTCCAGCTCATCAAGACGATCGCTTCGGCGAGCGGAGGCTGGCCCAGCAAGAAGATCGAGTCTCTTTGCGAGCTTCTCCTCGGAATTTCCAGGTCTGGCAACGAGTACATGACCATGGCCTCTTTCGAGATCTTCGAGATGATTTTCGAAGGTATGGCCGACGAAGTTGCTTCCGCCAAACTCCCCCGGCTCATGGAGATCATTTCGGAGCTGCGCCCCGCCGCGAACGACACACAGCTCATTCCCCCGTGGCTGGCCATTCTCTCGAGAGGCTACGACGTCTCTGCTCAGCTCGAGCCCGAGGAGGTCTTCCAGAACCTGCCCGAGATCTTTTCAATGGTTGCCCAGTACCTGGAGTCCCCGGCCGTCAACATCCGAGTCTCGGCTTCCGAGTGCTTGGTCTCGTTCCTCGCAAACTGCATTCCCAAGCAGGTCGTCCTCGAGCCGTCAATCTACGACGAAAAGACATTGGACAAGATTGCCAAGATCGCCGAGTCTCTGCTCAGCGTGAAGTACCAGCAGGCTTGGAGAGAGAGCTTCGTTGTCTTCGGTGCCATCTTCGACTCCCTGAGGTGGCGTGCTCACCCCATGATGCTCAACATCACCAAGGCCGTTGGCGATCTCCGCGGAAGCGACTCCTTCCAAGGCAAGAAAGAGGCTGACGAGGTTATTGGAAAGGCGATCCGCGCCATGGGCCCGGAGGCTGTTCTTTCCATCCTCCCCTTGAACCTGGGCAAGCCGGTGAAGGGCCAGCAGGGCCGCGCGTGGATGTTCCCCATTCTCCGCGACTATGTCAGCAATACCAACCTGTCTCACTTCCGCCGCGAGATGGTCCCTCTCAGCGAGCTCATGTTCCAGAGAGTCCTGGACCACGGCAAGTCGGAGAAGACGCTCGAGGTCAAGATTTTCGAGACCCTCGTGCAGCAGATTTGGGCTACGCTCCCCGGCTACTGCGATCTCCCTCTGGACCTCACGGAGGCTTTCGACCAGAGCTTTGCTGAGCTGCTGGCCAACATCTTGTACAAGCAGGTTGAGCTCCGTCTGGAGGTGTGCCGTGCTCTCAAGATCCTCATCGAGTCTAACCAGGCGATTGCCACCATCGAGGACGATGTCGAGGAGGACCTTGTCCTCCAAAGCCGTGTCTCTCGCGCCACCGCCAAGAAGAACTTGGCGCACTTGGGAGGTTTCGCCGGCAATATGCTCGCGGTCCTCTTCAACGTTTACACTCAGACTCTGCCTCAGTCAAGAGGCCCCATCCTCCTTACCATCAACGCTTTCCTGAGCGTAACCCCTGAGAACGAGCTTATCGACACATTCGACCGTGTCAGCAAGATGCTTGCGTCGGAACTGCAGCAGATCCCCGACCAGCCAGAGAAGCCCAAGCAGCAGCAGAAGTCCGGCAGCCAGATGCCTTCCACGAGCAGCACGCTGATGGACTTGATCATTACCATCTCCGTTTACCTGCCTCGCGAGAGCTTCTCCGCGCTTTTCGAAATCGCCTCCGTCGTTGTTTTCAAGGAAAACGAGCCGCAGCTGCAAAAGAAGGCCTACAAGCTCGTGCCCCGTCTGGCCGAGTCCGAGACGGGCAAGCTGGCGCTCCAGGAGCGCAGCGAGGAGCTGCAGCAGATGTTCCTGACCAGTGCCGAGAAGGTGTCCGCGCCTGCTCGCAGAGAGCGCCTGGGCGCCCTGTCCGCCCTCCTCGACTTCATCCCCGACACCTCCCTGCACTTCATCCCCTCGATCCTCAGCGAGGTTGTCATCTGCTGTAAAGAGAACAACGAGCGCGCACGAGAGGCCGCCTACGACCTCCTCGTCCAGATGGGTCACCGCATGGAGTCGGCAAACGGCGCCATCATCGACAACTCCAAGGTCCCTCTCATGCCCGCGGACGCGCCGGCCGGAAAGGCCAACATCGAGGAGTTCCTCACCATGGTCAGCGCCGGTCTCGTTGGCAGCACCCCTCACATGATCTCCGCGTCCATCACCGCTCTCAGCCGTGTCCTGTACGAGTTCAGGCGGTCGTTCAGCACCCAGACCCTGGCCGACCTCGTCCAGACCATGGACCTCTTCCTGACATCGAACAACCGTGAGATTGTCAAGAGTGTCCTGGGCTTCGTCAAGATCTGCGTCGTCAGCCTGCCGTCGGAGCTTGTCATCCCGCGCCTCTCCTCCCTGGTCCCCAACCTCATCATCTGGAGCCACGAGCACAAGGGCCACTTCAAAAGCAAGGTCAGGCACATCCTGGAGCGCATGGTGCGCAAGTTCGGCGCCGACCTCGTCACCCAGAACTGCCCCGAGAGTGACCGCAAGCTCATCACCAACATCCGCAAGACCAAGGAGCGCAACAAGAAGAAGAAGGAGGCGGCCAGGCTAGCGGGCGAGGAGAGCGACGACGAGGAGGGCCGCCAGGGCCGCAAGTTCGACAACGAGCTCGACCAGGCACTCTACAGCAGCGACTCGGACGGCTCCGACGACGGCTCGGACGACGACGAGGCCGCCGGCCCCAAGGGCAAGCGCAGCAACCGCAAGGGCGGCAACACGTACATCGTCGAGGACGAGGACGAGCCGCTCGACCTGCTCGACCGTAACGCCCTGGCCAACATCTCGTCCACCAAGCCCGTCAAGATGCGCAAGCCGACCAGGTCCAAGGCCAAGACCGACCTCGACGGCAAGCTGATCCTGGGCAAGGACAGCGACGACGAGATGGACATCGACGGCGGCGCCGGCGGCGAGTCGGGCGTCAACGCCTACGTCGCCGCGCTCAAGGGCAAGGACGTCGCCCGCAAGGGCCGCAGCGGCAAGCTCAAGTTCAGCAACAAGCGCGGCCAGGACGACGAGGACATGGAGGACATGGACGAGGACGACGCCGCCGCCGTCAAGGCGCACGTGGACAAGGGCCGGGACGGCGGCAAGCCCTTCCGCGGCGGGCGCGGCGGGCGCGGCGGTCGTGGAGGCCCTGCTCGCGGTGGACGCGGCGGACGCGGCGGCATCGCTTCCGGCCGTAGGGGTCTTGGGGAGGACAGGCGACGGGGTGGACCCGTGGCTGGTGGTGGCATCAACAAGGGCCGCGGCAGGGGTGGACGGAGGTAGATGGGTTGATGAACGGGATGTTTTCCGTTGTGTTTTTTCTTCTTTTTTTGTTTGGAATGTATAGTCTGAATTATACCCGTCTAAATGAGGTAAAAAAGCGGCCTTTCTTTTCTTGTCCCTTTGCTTGAATGAAAAAGAAACACAAGACGAGGGCGGGGGTTTTCTCACACGTTGGCGTCCTGAAGGGAAGATAGAGGGAGAAAAGAAAAAGAATTGGTATTTACAATGAACGACTGATGTACTTTGCTGCTCATTAAAGTGTTGTTGTCTCGTTGAGGGCGACTGACATCCACCCTCTTCTATTGCCGTCGTTTGCTTGGTGGGTTTTCGTTTTGCTATTCGTGCTGGTTTCGGGACCGTCTCTGTTTCGACTTCAAACCCAAACCAGGGGCTTCTTCTCTTTTTCCCTCTTTCTCCCTCGTTATGTAACATTGCACTGAAGCCCCTTTGTCTGCGTTAAAAAGGCACGAACGACAAACGGTACACTGCGCAGTTGGAAACCCTCGAAAGATTCGTGTTTGAAAAAAGCAAAGGCCAAGAACCAAAAAAAGTACATCGTCATAGACCTACAACCCAAAAAGAAAATAACTCCGGGAACCGCTTTCGGCGGGTGTTGCTTCTGCTGCTGAATTACCTGAACTTGCTGAAAATGACGGCGATGATGAGAAGAACCAGAATGGTGATGATCGAGATGGTGATCACCCGATTGGTAGCCATCCTACGCTGCGTGTCAGCAAGATACTGTCGTGTTTCATGATATTATACTATGGGGTAAAGGACGGCATTTACCTACGGGCCATCCCGCGCAGCGTCTTGACACTGCGGTCCACGTAGCCCTCGCTCTCGAGCAGGATGCCGTGGGTGTGCTGGATGGTCTCGCGCTGGGTGTGGAGGTTGGCGAGGGTGCTGGCGCCGATGGCCTCGGTCTCGTTGGCCAGGGCCTGGGAGGCCTTGAGGCGCTGGGTGGAGCGGTCGAGGCGGTCGGTGCCAGCGAGGAGCTGCTGGCGCTGCTCGAGCTGGACGTCCTGGCCGGAGCCCGAGGGGTTGTCGGTGTACCGGGCGCCGAAGAGGGCGGCGCGGTCGTCGGCGAGGGAGCGCAGCTTGCGCTTGTGGGCGTCGATGTCGGACTCGTGGTTGCGGAAGCGCGCGTTTATCTTGCTGCGCAGGGTGGTCGGGATGTTGGCCTTCTCGAGGCGCATTTGGCCGAGCTGGGTGGCGGGAAACGTCCCGTGTTAGCGATTCGCTCGTCTTTGTGGTCAAGAGAGGCCGGGGGCAGCGGATACCAGTTCATCCGCCTCTTCAAGGGCGCGCTCGGCAGAGCTGAGGGCGGCTTTGCGCGGCTCGCCCGAGAGTTCGGGGATCTGATCCAGCTTCTGGACCAGGTCGGCCTGGACCAGCTTCAGCTCGGCTTCATAGTCGCTGAAACGCTCGGAGCCAGGCTCGGTCTCGAGAGGGTTGGACATGTTGGACGGAAGCGACGAGGTAGTGGGACGGAGGAGGGTGGTTGCGCTGCCAAGAAAGCTGGATAGATGGTGTCCTCGCCTTCACGGCGATTAGGGGATGCGCGGGCGGTCCGGGTGGGGGGGACCTCCTTATCAATTGATGGACAATGTCGAGCAGAGGATGCTGGTCTTCGTCGTCAAACGAGTCGAAATTCGATGGGTCGGTCGTCTTGCGGCGGATTCGTCGAGTTTTGTAGCCTGGAAGAGCCGGAAACGTTGGGTTTGGGCAGTGGTTGTCACTTGTCGGTTCGTCGTCAGTCGCATGTAGCCTACGCAAGTCCGGGACGGGCTTGGCGACATCATGCTGCCGAGTGGCTGGTGCGCCAATCGGATGCAGTCGAGTCGATGCCGCGAGCACCAGCCACGATGGACACTACGGACGGAACACCACGTGATATACTTGGCCCGTGCGTGGTAGGCGCCAGCCGCAGGCCTTTTTATGCGAATTCTCTGACGCAGAACTTCGTTCGCCTCTTTTTCTTCTTTTTTCTTCAAGTTGATTATACCCCCGGTTCGAGGAAAACCGGCTCCGCGTCGCGAAGGGCACTTCGGTGCCCAGTGGACGTTGAGTTGAACTTAAGCTGGGCAGAGCGATGATGAGCGTTGCCTTTCGGGGCTCGCTCGTCGCGGCGCTTTTAAGAATTGGGAACTCGAACTCACGTTTTCCGATCCCGTTGAGTGTCCGACATACTTTTGTCGTAGGCTACCGTTTGCTAAGTGAAGCGTGTACCGCGCAGCTAGTTACCTCATCTATGGGGACGTAGTTTAAATGCCTGACTGTAACGACTCTAACGAGCGTGGCAAGTCATCCCAGGGTGCCGCTCAGCAAACCAATGGCAAGGCGAAAGCTGTATGTGAAGTCGGAGTCACTGCACACTGAGGCATGGGTACACCGTACAACATCCGTTCACTCAACAAACTGGGACATCTCCGCCAGAAAGGCCGGTGCAATGATGGGTGTCCTACCTGAAGTCCACGTCAGACGATTCGCGCCAACCAAAGTCCATTGCCCTGCAGGGCAGGTTGCCGCCAAAGGTGCCTGCATCAAAATCAACGCGAGGCACGGAATTGCGCGTCCTTCAGGCACCACCGAGGCAGTACTCCCCATGGCGGCCCAGTGCAGAGAATTTTCCACGTGAAATTTTTGCAGAAGTATTTTGTGGGTCGCTTGTCGAGAATTACGATAGCTGCGGCTTCGTTAGGACTTGAAATCTGCTGCTGCCTTGAGTGAAGGAGTCACAAATCGCGTTGGCAATTAAGCCCGCGCCGCGAGACGCGTAACCCAACTTCAAGTGCTTCAGGTCAACTTCGTAGAGACAACACGTTACAAGATACTATCTTCAAGATGAAAACTGAACACGCAAAGAGGCCCATTTCCAGATCCATCTGCGCAACATCGAGCCATCCTCGCTTTTCGTGAGTTGTAGGAAGAAGATTGCATATCAGAGCCCTCTCGCGTCGAAAGAACGGCAGAACTTGGGCGGTCACCAGCCTCTGGTCAGAAATTTCAGCATTCGGACCCCACCAGACCCAGCAAACCCCACCCAAAGGCGCCCTGGACCGTGCGTCCAAACCCTGGTCGCCAGAAATCTATATAAGGGCGACCTCCCGCCGCCAATCTTAGAATTTTCTTTTCTCTTTTTTCCTTATGTCGACAATACTTCAGAGAATCATTTCTATAGTATTCGACCTCTTCTTGGTTTCCCAAAGAAGCCACAGATCCCACCCTGGTTGATGATTGAAATCCTCGACGCCCTAGAGTGAAGAACTCTGGTTGCTCTCGAACCCTCCGCGAGGAGGGCGGCCTGCACTTTGTGTAAAGCTGTATAGAGAGTGGTGATGATCTCGTCCCCGTCTGTGGTCTTGCCTTCGGGCGCACGGTCGGGGTGGGTGTCGATGGACGTCTGACAGGCGTGTCTTTTTCCTCTTTTTCATTGCTTTCTGGAGCGTGCTCTGGTTGCGAAGAAGAAGACATCTCAACGTATTGTTTTTGTGTGAATGAAGCTATCACTAAGTGGTCTCTTGCCGACTTTTGGACAAATCCTGGGATCAATATGGGGCGCACCGTGCAACATCGCTCCTACTAGACGTCGCGTGACATTCAGATGCGCAGGAGTCTTCTGGATCCTGTGTGACGGCATTTGTAGCAGACATTGTATCTCCAGACGTTGGGTGGATGGAGGGAGGTCTAAACAAATCTAACCCCAACTCGACAGGAGCAGGCCCGATGCGCACTTGCCGCGAGCCCTTCTTTCACCGATGTTGGAGATATTCATTCGAGAACTCCGTCACATAGAGCTGCAAATATTTTCGTCGTTCAGATGTCGTCTTTAAATTTGGTGGACAAATCTTCGCCGGCCAGCCACCTGTGGCGCCTGGATCGTGAACCATGGAATGAAGGCCGCGACAAGGGGGGGCTGGGTTGGGTTTCGCGGGGGTCCGCAGAGAAGGATCGGGTTCGGGTTCGCAGGGGGGTGGTCAATGCAAGCGTCATTGCTCCGGCAGCTGCGCGTTTCGTTTCATCGCATCGTGATCCGCGCCCGCCGACCGAACGCTTTCCGCTTTCTTCCATCCCAGACGCTTCTAGTTTTTCCCTGCACATCTCAAAGTCAGTACCAGACCGAAAAGTTATCTCAACTGTCGACAAAACATCGGAGAAGCAGCCTTTCTCGTACACTACGCCGATAGCCACGTGTCGGTCAGTCCTTTAAGGGATATCCAGCTTGCCAGCTAATCGCGAAACCGAGCCAAGATGGCGCCAGGTCAGCCGCTGTGGGTTTTTCTTTCTCCTACCTGTCTGTTGTTCATTGGTCTCGTTTGCTTCCTCCCGTGGAGATCGTCACCGCCATCCACTCACCCCCGTTCGAGACATCGACACGGACTCCCGCCCAACCACCACTGCCACTTCCTCGAACCCGTCCGTCACCTGCGCAAGTTGCAGCACTAGGTGCATTGGTCGCAAGAGCTCGGTGTGTGTGTGTGTGTGCTACACTGCTACCTCACACAACAACCTCAGACCTGCGGATGTACTTGCCTCCCTTCTTGTCTCGTCGGGTTGCAGGTACTTTGGCCTCAACCCAAAAATGGTGAGCCAAGTCTGTACCCGGATGGGCGCGGGGTCCAGTCCATCTGGCGCCTTCGCTGACATGTGCGGCGGTCCATCCCATTGTCATAACCTGGAACTTCCCCCGAATCGCCGCCCGTGGCTTGCAGCTTGTGAACCCCGCCATCCCAAGACACTCTAAGCTGGACTACGCAAGCTGCCGACCTCCCAAATTCACTTTTCTTTTGTCCTCCTTGCTGCCTCTTAAATATGCGACGGTAGCATCGCAAACCCCCCCGTCTGCGCGTTCGACAAGTGGCTTGTTCAAAGCCGAGGGCCTTGCATTCGCTTCCCTTCCTTGCTGCCCTGATAAGAAAATGATGCCCCGTCGGCCTCCGTCGTTGGAATCAGTGGGGTCAGTGGGATCGCCTATTGACCCAAGATTTAGGAAAAAGGTCGCCGTCGTCGGCAGTGGGAGCGCCGGCATAGCAGCTCTCTGGGCCCTAAACCGGAGCTATCATGATGTCTACCTGTATGAGGCCTCGTCGAGGCTTGGAGGACATACAAATACGGTGACGTGGAGGAATGGGAAGTACGAGACGAGGGTCGACACAGGGTTCATCGTCCTTAACACAGCGACATACCGTGAGTCTCAACTTCGGAGAGGGAATGAGGGCCTCGCTCACATTCTGCTTAGCAAACTTTATAAACTTCTTGAAGAGGGTCAAGGTCGACACGGTGCCGACGGAAATGACCTTCGGCGTCACCAGGGACCACGGCTTGTTTGAATGGGCCGGCACCAGCCTGGACGCTTTGTTCTGTCAGCGGAAGAATCTCTTTTCGCCTCGCATGTGGCGGATGGTTTTCGACATCTTCCGCTTCAACCAGTTTGCTCTAGACCTGTTGATGGCCGACGACGAGAACGACGCCGCCGCCATGAACGGAGACAGCTTTGGAGCAAAGAGGGAGGAGACGATCGGGGAGTATCTCGAGAGAGAAGGCTACTCCGACGGTTTCCGGGACGACTACCTCATTCCCATGACTGCTGCTGTATGGAGCACGAGCCCGGACAAGTGCACGCTGGATTTCCCGGCAGTCACTTTGGTTCGCTTCATGTAAGTGAGTCGACCTCTTAAGCAGTGCCGGAAACTGACATTCAAACTCCAGGTGGAATCATCACCTGCTGACGACGGTTTCCGCGAGGCCGCAATGGCTCACCCTGAAGAAATGCGGAAAGTCCTACATCGACGCTGTTATGAGCGGATTCCCATCGAACCACCTATTCCTCAACACCCAAGTCACACAGGTCACCAGCGAGGAAGACGGCAGGGTACGGGTACATGCCCACAACGGCAAGTCCGACGTCTACGACCATGTCATTCTTGCGACCCACGGCGATCAGGCCCTCCGAATTATCGAGACTTCGGCCACGCGGGAAGAGAAGGATATTCTCTCGGCATTCCAGACATCCGAGAACTCAGTCGTCCTCCACTCGGATCTCTCGCTTATGCCTGCCTCCACCAAGGCGTGGTCTAGCTGGAACTACCTCACCATGTCTTCGCCCTCGACCGGCAAGCAGAACATTGACCAGGTCTCGCTGACGTACAACATGAACATTCTCCAGCACATCCCCCGCGAGACGTTCGGCGATGTCCTGGTGACGATGAACCCACTGCACCAGCCCAATCCCGACACGATCCAGGGCTCCTTTACATACCGGCACCCTCTCTACACGCCGGCAGCTGTCCGGGCACAAAAGCTGCTTCCTCGAATCCAGAACAAGCGAGGAATCAGCTACGCGGGTGCCTGGACGAAGTACGGCTTCCACGAGGATGGTTTCAGCAGTGGCCTGCACATCGCTCAGGATCACTTATACGCAAAGCTGCCCTTCCAGTTCGTGGATTCGACATATAGCAGGGGAAGGAAGCCCTCGCTCGGGCTCGGCGACCTCTTGGTGAGACTTGTCATCCTCCTCATCCAGGTCTTCGTTATAAGGGTTCTGGAGAGGGTAATCGCTGCGGCACAGAGGGTAATTACCCCTCGCGCGAACCGGCTGAGGAGCGCTGTGAAGAGTGGAAAGGCTGCATGATAATATCGGTCGGTCTATATAGTGGGATGTCGCCCAGATTCCTGAATGTTTTGCCATCAATAGATACCTTGTTATTTGACACTTGAGTAGAAGGCTGTTCTGTCCGGTCCAGGTATTAATATTACGTGTGATCACATCACTCATATGATGGAGGGAGATGCCAGTCCCACTGAAGAAGACCTTCAGCAGGGGTCCCCGCTGACGCGGTAGTGCCAGGACCCCTAACAGTGGCCCTGCCGGAAGTCAAACACCGGGGCGGAACAACCACCCCACCCGCCATCCGGTGTCTGTCGGCGTTAGGTAAGATGGTCAACCCACCTCGAAATCCCGAAGGAATGCGAAATGACATGACGCTCGCCGTCCTCACGAATGTCGCAAATCCTCGTCATCCGCGACAATGAATGCTCTACCGCGCCTCCCGTGGCGCCTGCCGGCCCAGACGGTACAGAAATGGAGCTGTTTCTTCTGCCAGCACGCCCGCCTGTCCTCCCCAAGCCTCCGAACGCCAGCCGCCCGACGCGCCGCATCCACGACGCCCACGCCGAAGCAGACCGGCCCTAGCTTCGGCGGTGCACCATCCATGGAGGAGGTGCATGCCCACTACAAGAGGAAGAATGCGACGACAGCGTAAGGAGCTATACGCAGCCAATTGGTTCCCGGGAGGCTAAGGCGTCCGCAGGTACTACACCCTCAGCGTCATCCTCGGCACAGTCGCGCTGTCCTACGGCTCCGTTCCCCTTTATAAGATGGTGCGACTACTTCCCTCTGCGCTCCGTCAATGCCTTCCTCGAAACACCACAGCTAACGGTCACTTCCCTCTCAGATCTGTGCAACAACAGGATGGGGCGGCCAGCCCGTCCGCGCCCACGGCCCGGACGTCGACTACTCCGAAGACGGCCTCGCCTCGCGCCTGGTGCCCGTGACCTCGTCACCGCGTATCCGCGTGACCTTCAGCTCGTCCGTCTCGGACGTGCTGCCCTGGAAGTTCACGCCGCAGCAGCGCGAGGTGCGCGTGCTGCCGGGCGAGACGGCGCTCGCCTTCTACACGGCGACCAACAACTCGGACCAGGACATCATCGGCGTCGCGACGTACAGCGTCACGCCAGGCCAGGTCGCGCCGTACTTCAGCAAGATTCAGTGCTTCTGCTTCGAGGAGCAGCGCCTGAACGCCGGCGAGACGGTGGACATGCCCGTGTTCTTCTACCTGGACCCAGATATCGTCAACGACGTCAACATGCGCGGCATCGAGACGGTGACGCTGAACTACACCTTTTTCAGTACGTTTGTCCCCGAAACTTCCCTTGCTATTTCGAGGTGGAGGTGGCACGTAATGCTAACGATCCGAAACAGAAGCCAAGTACGACGACAACGGCAAGTTCAAGGCGCCCGTACCATTCAGAGAGAGCCTTTAAGGCACTTTCGATTCGTGACGAAGACTCCCAACTCCAATGCCGTCTCGTTCGACACTCAACTTGTATAAACAGAAAACCCATGACCTCAAAGTCAAGGAAGTGTCACTGCCATGCATGCTTTGAAAAGGGGGTGCATTTTAATCGGCGTTTAGAGGATGGAAACATTGGAGAGCACAAGGATTTTGCAAGATTCTGTACATCTGTACGATATCAGTCCCAAAAATGTCGCAATCAACAGCCGAACGGCCGAGCAGCTGCCAGTACTACATATTCTTCTGGCCGCGGCAAACAACATCGATGTTCTGCATGAGGTCTCGTCACCGAGTGATTACTCCATTCGCTCAAGTAAGCCATTAGGTCGTTCCACTGAGAAAATTCAATTAAAGGCGTGGTAAGGTAGTATAACCGCCAGTGAGACTCCCAATTGGCACTTCTTTCTCAGTCGGACCATGAAGCTCATTGAAAATATCCTTATCTTATCAATTCATCCCGACAGCCATCGGAACTTGCAAAACGGAGCTTGGGCCATCCCACACCCCAACAAGAAGCATCACGTAAGCTCAGTAGGTCTAGATCACGTG
This sequence comes from Colletotrichum sojae, assembly GCA_014235955.1. Classification (NCBI taxonomy): domain Eukaryota; kingdom Fungi; phylum Ascomycota; class Sordariomycetes; order Glomerellales; family Glomerellaceae; genus Colletotrichum; species Colletotrichum sojae. Next base: position 108,851 of record WIGN01000098.1, on the reverse strand, counting down.
GTCCACACCCACCGCCCAGCCCACAGGCGAAACCACCTCAATCCCGTCAAAACTTTTTTTTTCTCACTTGGCTTTCGTCTACCTTCCCCGACTTGCGACAATCAATCACGATACCAATTCCCGCCAAAGTCCGTCCCTACTAACCGTCAAAATGGTCAAGGTCAACAAGAGTACGCTACCTCTCGTTTCTGCAGAATCATTCGAAATGGCAATGCTAACACTTCCGTCCCAGGCGTTGCTGCCTCGCGCCGCAAGTCGCGTGCCGCCCACTTCGGTGCCCCCTCCAGCACCCGTCGCTTCATCATGAGCGCTCCCCTCTCCAAGGAGCTCCGTGAGAAGTACAACGTACGTTTTTCTTCTCGCCTAGCATCCATCGAAAGAAAGCAAATTCGATCCTAACACCCCGAAAGGTCCGCAGCATCCCCATCCGCAAGGACGACGAGGTCACCATCGTCCGTGGCTCCAACAAGGGCCGCGAGGGCAAGGTCACCTCCGTCTACCGCCTCAAGTACGTCATCCACGTCGAGCGCGTCACCCGCGAGAAGACCTCCGGCCAGTCCGTCCCTCTGGGCATCCACCCCTCCAACGTCGTCATCACCAAGCTCAAGCTCGACAAGGACCGCGAGTCCATCCTTGAGCGCATCAAGGTCGGCCGCGAGCTCCGCGTCAAGGCCACCGCCTCCGCCTAAGGGCTTTTCTCCTCTCGGCACACCTCGTCAATGCCCTCCCCCCCCTGACCTTTCGGCGGGCCGCTTCCTCTAGACATAGAGTGTAGACGGCCGTCGTTCGTGTCAGGGACAGGAACAACAAGACTTGCTCCCCCCAAAACGATCAGCGGCAATTCAAGGGACAAACAACAAATCAAAACGGCGGCGGGAATGAAACAACAATGATATCTACTTTTCGACGGCGTTTCTTTTCGGACAACGGCATCGGAACGCACAACCTTGGAACGCGCGTTTTGGCAATCGGCTTTGCCAGGGACAACAGGGAAACAACATGAGGGAACGCGAAGGCTCACAAAAAAAGGGAAAAAAAGTTAGTCAAATCAGAATGAGAAATACTCTTTCTCAATGGCCATTTCACGTTCCATCCGTGAAGTGCTCCATGGGAGGTCCTCCCGAAGCCACCATCGCCCCTTGGGCCTCACCTTGGGAGTGGGCGATGCTGTCTCGGGGTCTGAGATTCCACTCTGCTACACCTTTCCGTGACAGGCTAACTTGTCCACCAACAGCAACCGCCGAAGAGGACGTCGTTCCATCACAAGAACACATCATGACGTCCCTGTCGCGAACGGTAGGTCAAATCGTAGACAAACACGCACATTTTCTTTTCACCCATCCCGCTAGGATATCTCCGCGTTAACCACTGAGATCTATGGTTTTCGAGGTATACGACTGGCGAAGAGCAAACGGCAGGCAGAGACTTTTCCAGTCGGAATCACCACTCTCCTGCTCTCGCCCGAAGATTTTCGCTGAGCTTTTTGGCTTTGAGGTTGGAAATTTGATGGTGAGGTACATCCCACCGTTCGTAAGATACTTGTGTGTGTTTTCTTGCATCGAGCACGATCTGCGATTCTTGTACGGAGGAGTCCAGCTTGAATTGAAAGACCGCCACGTTGCCCTGCCGCTCCGGGTTCTTCACAAGCGCGTGGATTCCTATCGGGGCAACTGCCAGGGAGTAATTGAGCCCTCGGAGTGTAGAATCAACATCGTAACTTTTTTAAAAAAAAAAATACAACCTCATCTCGTCACCAGAGTCCCCGCGCTGTGACTGACGCTACAATAAACCCCTGTACCAAGTACCGCCTCAAAGGCAGAGCTGACTCCGAAGTCCTCGACGAGTGGTTATTGAAGAGCTCCGGAGGTAGAACCGCAAGAGCTTCTGGATAGTCCGGCGTAGGCTCTGCGCATAGAGCTGGGTTCGCACCTGCCGCAGCTACATTCTTTTTCAATAAACAAACGCTTCATTCTCATGCTAATTTGAAGGAGAGCTGGTCTGATCACAGTATTTTCTGAACCTGTCTAATTATTACCTAGCTATGCTTCGTAATGGTCGTGCCTGACCTGTCATGATACAAGCCCAACTGTCATAGCATGTCTTCGCAACCGTTGTGCCTCCATTCACGGACCTCGAGTCCAAGTTTTCGAGACAATAAATAGATCCTCCACTTGGAAAATCCACCTGATCCCATTTTGTCTCATTAGAGCCCATGTCCGCGAGCAAACCAGGTCTCGCGATACAACAAAAGGATAGTCGACTGAAAAAGATGCATCGAGACCTTGTCCGCAAAGGATGAAGTGGACATTCTAAGCGACTCTTAGCAGCACGACAACGGCGCTCCCTCTGAATAATCGAAATCCATGCCTGGGTATCGGAGACACCCGCGGCCGCAGTGATCGCAAATTGAAATATTTGAGACACGATGCGTAATCATACAAGCTTAGCTGATGCTGCTGGCGTTCCGGATGTGTCCGTTTAGTTGATGTGCTATGGGGCCTGGTTAGCGTTTCGTGTTACCCGTTCGAGATGGCTTAACTTACAATGGAACGGCCAGGCGGCTGGTTCTCAGCTCGACCATCAGTCGAAACAGCGCGTAAGCCATTGGCTGTATCGGGGCCGGCGCCCTCACCTGCCTTCAGCTGAGTGAGTCGGGCAGCCTGGCCGGCAGCCTTGATGATGGCCGGGGAAAGCGAGGCGGCAGCGTGGCCAATGGTGTACTGTGGGAGATAGCCTCGAGCGTTCTCAGAAGTCACCGTTCCCGGGAGGGCAGTCGCATTGGATGTGACTCTCTCCGACCAGGCACGAACACTTGAGGGAAATCAGCGGAATGTCAGCAGCGACCAGGGCTTCGCAACTGACCAGGAGTTGAAGTAGGCTCGCTCAGAGTCCGTCTCACAGACGTTGTCCGACGATCCCGAACTACCCTTCGACTCATCAATGCCCTGGCTGTTGAAATAAGCCACGGGACGGGGCTTGTTGCCGTTGCGATACTTCATGGGCGAGGTCACGTTGTCGGACTTTGTGTCCCGCTTCACGTCGCGCTGTCGGGCAGACACAGCTCTGGTTGCAGGGCCTCCGTACGGCTCGAGCGGGGCGAAAGGATCAAGGTCTGAAGTAGGCAGCGAGAAGCCGTAATCTTTCTCCGGCTTACCGGTCGGCAGGGCGCTGACGACCTTGGAATTGGGTCGGGCTTGTTTCTCCGGGGAAGCAGGGTAGAAGTCCTTGCCGTCGAACTTGGGGAACTTCATGCGCAGGTGATCAGGGGCGTGGGTCCAGTAGAGATGCTTCGCCATCTCCTCATCCTGTGTCAGAGCACGGTGGTAGATATAGTCCCGGATTTCGGGGCCAGGGTCCATGCCAAAGGGAACCTCGCCGACAAGGTAGGGCAGGCCAAGGCCGGCATTGTCGCGAGCGAAGTTGGAAAACTCCTCTATGTCGTGAGCAGGTGTGGGCGGAGCCTTGGAGAGGTATCGGTTCGACTCTTCCAAGTTTGCCGGAACCGGACCATGAAACCTGCCACTGAACGACCGATGGCCGCGCGAGCCGCTCCCATCCGCGGCTTGCTTGGAGCCAGTAGGCACGTTCTGAGTAACTTTCTTGAGAAGCCTATCATCGTCACCAGAGAGCCACGGTTCCGAGCGCGGCTGGAAAACGGGTGCCAATGCTGCAGTGACAGGCAAGACGGAGGGCTTTCGAGTGTGATCAACGCCGTTGGGCTTCGACAGTTGGCCGCCGGAAGTGGTGTCAGCGGACTGAGAGTTAATTGCAAACATGTCCATGTTGCTGAAGGAGGCCGAAGCCTTGGACGTATCAACAGCGAGCTTGACTCGGTCCTTCTTTCGAGACTTGAGAGGCTTCTGCTCGTCAGCAACACTGAGGGAGACAGTGCGGTCGGGCTTGATCTCGATGGCCATCTCTTTGAAAGGCTTGATGTTGTCGGCAGTATGCTTCTCTGCCCCATCGCTCGAAAATCGTCGGGCAGGAACATTTCCATCTTCCAATGCGAGCTCGCCTTTAAGCTTGACCTCGAAATGCTCAATGTCCGCGCGAAGTTGGCGGGCATACTCTTCCATGTGCTTCTCATCGATCTGGTGGCGATTGTAGGCCAGCTGAGCCTCGGCTTTTTTGAGGCTAGAGCGTAGACCTGCAAGCTGGTTCTTGGTGATGATACTCGGCCGAATGGATGAGACGGGACAGTTGTCGGGCTGCGCTGCCGGGGCGACAGGCTTCGGATCCATGGCAGACACGGGGGTGGGCGGATGTTGATACACCATAGGCTGAGCCATGGGATTGAAGCCGACAGGCATCATCGGATGTCCAGGAAAAGGCATTCCCATAGGCATCATAGGATGGGGCGGGAAAAGCCACTGTCCGCCAAACTGGGGCATGTAAGTAGGCATAGGTCGACCTACAGAAGAAGCGACGTCGTTTTGCTGGGTCTTCTCATCTCCATTGTTGGGGGACTTGATGCCGACCGGGTGCGCAAAGGATGCTTGAGGCGGCATCTGTGACATGGCGAACTGCGGCACTGGGAAACCGGCAAAAGGCGGTATGGTACCGGGTTGTCCTTGGGCCATGATGGGGAAACCCGGGTGCAAAACTGGGTGCATCTGGCCCATCATGGGATGGCCGGGCAAGAATGAAGCACCATTGAATGCGGTACCAAACGAGGGTTGAGGTTGAGGCTGAGGTTGGACTTGAATGCCGTTGACGTCCGATGTGAGCCTTTCCTTGCCACTCTTCCCGGTAGGCGACGACGCGTGAGAAGTGTCCAGATTGTTGGGGACGATTCTTCCTCCCGCCGTAACGCGGACGTGGGTCGGAGATCTGACGGCCTCGTAAAATTGCTCGAAGCCCTTTCGCTTTTGCTCAGGCAGAGTTGGTTTCTGGTCGGGCTGGGCTGGTCGATGGGCAGGCGGAATGGTGGGTTGAGGTTCAGGCTCAGTATCCTGGCCATCGAGCTGACGGCCGCCATGTCCATCAAGTTGGTGGACCTCACTGAATTGAACCGCTGCAACCGCAGTCTGAGGGCCAACTGCAGACTGGGGAGCAAACGCAACCTGAGTAGCAAATGCAGTCTGGGGAGCCAACACAGCCTGGGGAACAACCGCAGATTGAGGAGCAGGTTGTTCATGAGCTTGGGGAACAGATTGAGTGATCTGGGGTCTGACGAAGACAGTGACTTCGGATTCAGCAGAGGAGGAGTTTCTCGCCTCCATGCTGGCCCTAGAAAGGAAAGGATTGCCTCTTCTGTGACGAAGAGGATGCTTCTGACGCATGATATCGACTACAGAGAACGAGTCAGCATATTCAAGAGAGAAGAGGATCAAGCGGACGTCTCTCTTACCCAGCACTTGATTATCCTTGGCACCAACAAGCAGCTTTCTCTCCCAGGTGAGCTGCTGCTGCGTGCCCCGAAGGGCCAGCAGCTCGTCGGCAGTGTAGCAAGTCCGTTTCATTGTTGCTTCGACAGGCATCGAAGGGAAGCTGGTGTCTAGAGAACGACGTAGATTGACCTGCAAGGGCAGGAAACTGTTAGTACTGGAGCAAACTGCAAAAAGAGGTAGCAAGTGGATATGGGTAGATTGGCTTTTTTGTCTCCTATAAAAAGAAGAAAGGTGTGAATTCGATAACTTTGCGTACCAGTGCTGAGCCGGTGCAGGGAGGGGGTTTGATGATGGCTTCTTTGCTGCTGAAGATGAAGCCACCAGCTGGGCGATCGTCTACGCAAAGGCCCACGACAAATGGAGACAGGAAATTAAATTCACTTACCAGAACTGAAGGATTTCGGTCCAAAGCAATGCTGTGGCGTGTTGATTGTGTTCCAAAAGTCGTGAAGCCAAGCCAAGCAAAGGCGAGTTGTGCTGGGGGACACCGAGAGGGACGCGGTCGTGTCTGGTGGTGTGGTGAGGAGAATCAGTGTTGGCGAGAGTGCTGGGGAAGACAGAGAAGGCCTTGTCTTGCCCTAATGAGGTCACCTGGGCTACCTCAAAAGTATTGTTTGTTGCGAAGGAAGGTGTGAGAAAGGCAGCTTCTATCTCTTGGATGTGGAAAATTGGAAGGTGCCCAGGTTAAAGATCTAGTGGGTTCTTAAGACTACCTAGTATAGTGTACCTGGAAGGAACTATTTTCTGAGAGCTACCTTCCTCAAAGAATACATATGACTACTTACAGAGGAAGGAGCTGATTCTCAGATGAAATCAGGCCTTTTTGAAAAGGCCCAAGGCCAGGAAACGCATAGGTAGCAGGACCACAAGCATCACAGGGTCCTGAAGAGATGCAGAATTCATGATTGTGCGGCTGTCCAGTCTAGCAACCATATGAGTTTGGTTATATGGTGTTCAAGTGGGAAATTTCCATAGGATCCAACAAGAAAGATAAGAGAAGATCTTCTCCTACAACCGAGTGACAGTAATAAACCTGGAGTGTTCAAGAGATCCTCTTCCCTGCGGTACCCCTCTTCAAGCTAGAGTGATTCAACAAAGCTGGTTTCTGTTCAGGTGTTAATTATGAACATCCAAAAAGTCTTGAGCAACACTTTGAAGGTATCTAGGCAGAATGTTTGCATTTATCTAGGCACCTAAATAGACAGTCCATTCATTCTATGCGGAACAATGGCCTTGGTTCAGCCAGACACATTTGCCGTCAAATCGAAAGGAAGGTACTTCTTTCTGGCAATGGTACAAAGAGGCAGTACAAGATACTTGCCTAGGTAGGTATCTAAGTGTCCATAGGTGGGTAAATTGGAAGGCGCGGGAAGACAAGGCAGTAGGTAGGTACGTTGAATTAAGCTGCTATCCACTATTAGAGGCAAAGACGACCTAAGGCGAAGAAGGTAAGGTCGGGGAGTGGCCGAGGGGCCAACGTTGCGTTGGGCCACCTCATGCATCCGACTGCAATTTCAACACCGTTATCCGTACCAGAGGCTGGCAAGAAACTCAGAATCCCCCGAGCCAGCCAGCTGTCGTTTTCGTTACGTCACATGCCTTCTGTGCCGTGTCTCGACCTCAGCCTCGCGTCAGTCTCGAGCCGTGGCTTCCAAGCCCCCCTCCTTTCTCAAGGAAGCATCAGAAACCCGATAATCACCTTCTTTCCCGGCCATTACCCGAAATCTTGCTTCTCAGGGAGGGCCCCAAATCATGTTTACACTTCTCGAACGAACTCTCCATACATCCATCCCCTTATCGAGAAGCCAGCGTATTGTTTCCATCATCGCAAACCTATGACGCGGTGTGCAAGTGACTGGATTCCAGGCTCCGAAAATGACGAAAAGGTTCGCCCGATTTTGTTGCGGATGTGAATACAGGTGCCTGATCCAGCAGCACTGCATGAGACGGGCAAACGGTGTGTCTTCCGCAAAGGATTCAGGCGTTGATGTCCTGCCGAGATTTCCCAAAGCGGCCGATGCGCAGCACCTGAGCTTCCGAGGGGGTCTGCCGTCCCGGAATCTGCGCCCGCCACATCCATTATCTGAGTTGTTACTTGGACTGGGGGACGCGTGGAGCCAGGCGTTGGGGACGGCTGAGCTGCTCCGAGTCCTGCAACAAACCGCACGCCCGACCGTCCAGCCTCCTTCAGCAGACCCCGTGATCCGACATCAAGTGGGTTTTCGTGGTTCGATACCGTGTGTTCCCTCCAAGGCGGCCGTCGAAGGGGTTGTCAGGCTCCGTACCATCAATGAGCGTTACAGCCTGCTTCGCCACCAACAACCACCGGCCACCATATTCGCCGGAGAGGATCGAGATTTCCGTACTTGATGGCTAAATTCGTTGCCGGTCGTCTGGGCCGTCCGGAACGGGTACTGGAGGGTCGGGACGGGGCTTCGGGCGGGGCTTGTCGCCCTCTTGCAACGGATGTGACGTCCAAGTAAGATACATTGTGGGGGAACTCTCTTGCGCGGGGCACCTGGTTCCCGCGAGTTTTGGAAAGTACTCGAGCACTTGGCCCTCCGGACTGACAGATGATCTTAGCCGGTGTTGTTGATGAGGCGCCATGCGATAGGCGACGTAGACTCCGAGGCAGAAGCGAACGGGTTTGAAATGCGGTGGAAGTCAATGATTCAAAGGAGGCCAGGCAAAATGAGATGATGGACGACACAAGCGGCCTGGGTGGACGGCTCTTTGCACCCTTTTAAAGAGCATTCTTCTCCTGGCCTGCCTCGACTTACCATGCCATCCCACCCCACCTTCACGAGTCCAAGACGCTCGAGCGGCGGGAGGGATTGGATGCGGAGCATACGTGCCCATACGGAAACCCTCCCAAGCCGTCCCAAGAAGCCCGACGGCAGGGAGTCGAGGACGTTTTTCTTGGTTCTCGAATGGGAGCTCCTGCCGAAGGCGCACGTGGTTCCCGGCAGTGAAACCTCTTGATAGTTTGATCAACGGGGCGAGCAAAGAGGGCGAAGAGCAAGAAATGTTCAACGGGCGCCTCCATGGAAGCCCCTCATGGTCTTGCCGACCTGACAGGCCCGACCTAAAGTCTACCGGCGGCGCACAGGCTCCTGGCTGTCACACTTTCTTTTAATACACCAAGGAGATATCACAGAGGATCAAGGGTAGGGACAGGGATACAAAACCTGCTTGGTCCGTCCGGCTGACGATGACAAAACGCGGGACCGAAGAGTAACAAAAAAAAAACGGCGGGCGGAACACCAGACTGGCAGCCCCAATGGCGCGTCAGGAACGAGTCTGCCGCCGTGTAGGCTGCGCACGCGCTTCTCTCCCGGGGGTCTTGTATCACAGAAAACGTTGGGCCCGCCGGGACTCAGCCCAAAACCGGTACTGAGGCGCAAGCTGGAGACGGACGCAGTGCCAACGTCTGACGGGCAGCCCGGCCTGGCCATCAAGGTATCAGTATGGTAGGGCTCGGTGAGCGGCAGATCGACTTTTGAGCGGGGTTATGGGACGTTGAGCTTCCGCAGGGCAGTCCTGAGTAGCGAAGCGGGACATGTACCGGAAATTGGACAGGATTCTGCGGTTTTGACAGGTTGTTTTCCCGGCGAACTGAGCCATGTTGCTGGTCAGTTCGGTGCGGCGCGGCCCCTCCAGGACTCCTGGAGCCTGTCTGTCATCAAGCTTTACATCCTGAAACGACAGGGACGTGTGAACGGCGACAGGGATCAGGAGTGGGCGGCCCGCGGAATGGCGAAAGCTCTGACTATCTGAAGGGGGTGAAGACATGACCCCGTTCGCCTCGCTTCGTCGCTTCGCGGTCTCTACCCATGGGAGAAACGGAATGAAACCGGGATGCCCATCATTCGAGACTCGTTTAGGATTGCTGCGAGGGAGACTCGAGATACAACCGAACAATATTCCAGACCGATGCCTGCAAGACCGACCCGATTCGGGGGTCTCGCATGCGGTGGCGTGGACCGAGAGGAACATTCCGCAGCTCCGTTCCGGTCGACGTGCGCGGCAAAAGGCCGCCCAGATGCGTTGCAGAAGACCCGGCATGTGGTCTCACATTCCGACTTCATCTCCTACGTCGTCGTAGTCGTCGGGGCCAGAGCCTCTGTCCGGTTGCGGACGGCGCATAAATCGCGCCGGGAGGGGCTGATGCACCCAGAAGAAAGAAAAACAGGCCATGTTCGTCACAGCTTCGTCCGAGCCAGCCGGTGAGAATGCGGGAGTTGTGTGATTGTTGTCGATCAGCATTGCGTTCGAGGGGGTACGCAAGTACGGTACCACGAAGCATGCAAGAACGGGATGTGAGGGCGGCCCGAGCGGTGCGGCGGCCACGTGAGCGTCACACCAGTTTGTTGAGAATCACATTCTAATTGCGCAAGGGAAGGGAAACATTACCGATATATTGGCACTCGGACAACACTTTTGAGCATCGCCACTGCTTTCTTTTGCTGGGATGCGAGGGGCAAGACGTCGGGAGACCCGCAATTGAGGCGATCTCCGTGAAGCAGGCCTGGACGTCTGTGTCACGAGAAGGACACGCTCGAGCCGTACTTCGTACACCGTATTCGACGCGAGCACGACGTAGGGGACGGAGAAGCGCATGGTAGTCTCCATGGCGGAACGTGCTATGAACAGCATGCAATTGCCGGCGAGCCGTCATCATTACCATCCGAGAGGTTGTACACGTACACAGGGCCCCAGACAAAGCAAAAAGTAGCCCAGCCAACCAGCCCAACATTTACCGACAGAGATACCTAGGCCAAATGGGAAAGTGACTGTGAAATCGGCGTCTTACTGCCTACCTAGGCATGGGACGGCGTGCAAGGAGGTTGGCCAAATGTTAAGGGTCAGAGGGCTACCTACTCATTCGACTTGGAGCTCCGGGCCATTAATGATGGCCTCGGTCGGCGGGCCAAAGCTCCGAGGTGTAAACTCAAGGGCCGGAAAGGAGTTTGACTATTCAAACAAGGTACTGAGGTCCATAGTATTCATACCTCCCCTCGAAGTACGGAGTAGTACCTAGGTTGATTACGGAGCAGTCTGGCGGTGCAGTGATGTCGCGGCTTAGGTACCTAGGTACCTGTCCATGGTACTTCATGGCTAGGTAAATACTGAGACCTTAAGGACCTTCCGGGCAGGTACAGTGGGTGTGCCACGACTGAACCCCCACAGAACCCTTGGAAGACTTTGGACGCTCTAGCGCAAAAAGACGGGATGGTCAACTGGAGGGGCAGGACGGGATGGATAGGTACACATCTGCAGCAACGCCGCACCGGCGAGGGGAACCTACGTACCTAGGTAGGTAGGTAGGTATGTTGCACTGCACTTCTGCAGACTGCAGTTGCAGTCCGCAGATAGGTACGGATCTCTATTACTCCGTAAGGTACCTAGGTAGGAAAGAGCGCCCCTCGACGCCCCTCAACCCCTCCTCCTTCTCCGGCAACACCCAACCCCCTGTATCATGACTTGCAGCTAAGCAAATCAAGGCCTAGCCGGGCCATGCTTTGCTCTACTCGACCTGCACCTTCAGGGGACTGAAAAGGCCGCTTTTGACCGGATCCGTCGACGGGGCCCCTGCGATTGGCCGGCGGGCGACGAGCCTCTCTTTCCTTACCGCAACAACCAGCCCGCGCCGGAGACGTCAGCACCACGCTGGCCCGGTGTTTGAACCCGATCCTCCCTCGACTGCCCGTCCATAGTGGCCCTCCAGTTTCCCGCCTTCTCTGTTGTCTCCTCTTTTCCCTTCCCCCGCCAAGCTGCCTAGGTATCCGCGCGGGCAGATGGCAACCACTCCACGGACCACGGCGGGCACCCCGCAAAGTTGTGCACAACAGATGCATGTGAGGCGGGCGACAACTGGACTGAGCGAACCAGCAACGATTGAGCGCCCCTGCTGGAAGTCGCCTTCCAGAGGATGCGAGGCCTGTGAATGTGAAACCTTGGGACAATATGGGAAAGCTCGGCACATGTTGATGTCAGATGCCTTACCCCTCCTCTCCCGTACAAGAAGGGGCCGCCTTGGTGTTGATTATCCCCAGGAGCCTGATCCTTTCTCCCTTCTTCACAACGATCGATCACTCACTGATTGGTGCAGACTTGCTGTGCTACTAACCTGACTACCTATTCAACAATTCGCCAACTTGTTCGCCTGTATTAATTGTACTCACCAACCTTCCTAGAACGTCTTGCAGTTTCTCAATCTCATTCATCTTTCCACCTTCGGTCCAATACCCCACGTTAGTCCATCCCATCCGCTGTCAACATGTGACGACAACACTGACCCATCCGGCCCTCCAGGGAACCAGTCCGACCGCCGCACCCTGCCCGTGCCCGGTATCTAATCGAGACGAAAGCCGACATCAGACCTCCAAATCTCATCTCGCGATGGCACCACTCACGCCCCATTGGACCCAGCCGTCCCACCCTGACGTCCAGGAGGTCGTCAAGGCAAGCGAGACCGAGTTCCTCACCAAGAGCTTCTCCAAGGTCGCCTTGCCGCCTTTCGCTGTCTACGCCAAGATGGCTTTCCCGCCGTGCGACCTAGCCGACGAGCCTACATACGCCACCGTTCAGTGCGGCAAGGAGAAGCACTTGAACCTCAACAGCGACTTGCTGTACATCAACCACTCGTGCGAGCCGTCTCTAGTCAGTCTTCTTCTTGCTCGCTAAATTACTACCCCTCCATGAACCGTCCGTCCGAAGGGCCGAGCACGGACAGGCCGGGTCATCCCAGCAAACATGCGAGATTGACAGGTGCTATTTATAGATCTTTGACACGGGCAACTTCAACGTCCTGGCTGGTCCGAAAGGCCTTCAGCCGGGAGACGAACTGACTGTGAGTGTTCCCATTTCCCGATCGTCCACCACGGCGGGGTTCGATTTGCTGGTCGGAGCTGACTCCGGCCCCCCGATGACAGTTTTTCTACCCCTCGACCGAGTGGCACATGGCCCAGCCCTTTGACTGCTTCTGCGGCACCCCGTCATGCCGCGGCAGGATCGCCGGCGCTCGCGACATGTCACGGTCGCAGCTCGAGGGCCTCTGGCTCAATGGCCACATCCGCGAGCTCCTCGAGGAGCGCGACTCGGGTCGCTCTGAGAATGACGATCCCACGGCCCGGGCGCTGAAAGATGCGCTCAAGGCCGCAGAGCGCGTCGTCGAGGCCGCCCGCGCAGCGCTGCGGACTTACACCGAGGCCACCGGTGACGGTCACCAGCAGCATCAGCAGCCGCCCAAAAACGGCGTCAATGGCAAGAAGACCAACGGGTCCTCGCACGAGCCCTCCGTTGGTCGCAACGGGGCCAGCGCCAGGGAGCTCGGCGGCGAGATGGGCGGCGACACGACCGTCCGTCCGAGCGGGCAAAGCGACTAAGGGAAGTCACCCCGGCCCGCGATGGGGGCGTGGGGGGCAACTCAACTTGTCTCGCACTCTGACAATACGCGGATGTGAATGATTTTTATTATTATCTGCCCGTGCACTGTTTTCCCTTGCGAATTCAACATCTCGCTTCTCACAAATGTTAAAGCTCAGAAGGACTCTGAATCAGGAGACGAGATGGCTGAAAATCATAGAAAAAAAAGTTACGGATACATGAGAGTGACGATGTAGAGAGATAAGTAGACGCAAAACATGAGCCATCCAACCACACGAGCTTGCTCCGTACCACATGAACGTATCATCATGTCTTGTGTAGCCCAGGACGCTTTGCAAAAATGGCTTTGGTTATTGCTTTCTCACTATACACAGGAACCGATGCTCTGAAAAACTCCCAGTGACATGACCAAATCGTTCGTTCCACAGTAAAAATACACGAGACCCTTACACGAAACCTCCCCTCGCCCCTTACGCCTGCATATACTACATTTTTTTCAAAACAAGTTGTCTCTCGACCGTCTTGAGTGTGTGTGTGTGTGTGTGTGTGTGTAACCGCTTCGTATGTTTTGCATCTCTTTCTTTAATCTCGTTTTCTTTTCTTTTCTTTCTTCTCGTCCAGAGAGTTTTGTTTGATCAACGGACGAAGCCGCTTGCTTATTCCTTGTCGTCCTTCCAGCGGTCGCCCCAGCCCATCCTCCGACCCTTCTCGCTGCCGACGCCGCCGGCGTACTGACTCTCGTTGTCCTCCCACTCCTTGCGCTCGACGATGCGGCGCGCGAGGAAGGCGCGGGCGAACTTCCACGCCTCCGTGTCGGCCAGGTTCCACGCCTCGATGGCGCCGCGGACGGCCAGGTCCTTGGGGTCCTTGGTCTTGCCCATGTTGCGGGCCCTCTTGAGCAAGGGTGGCTCCTTGTCCAGCTCCTCGGGGGAGGCGACGGGCCCGTCCTCCGGGTCGTGCTTGGGCTGGGGCCGGCGCTCGGGTCCCGGGACGGGGGTCTCGGAGGTGCCGTCGGTGGCGTTGCGGGGGATGGCGAAGCCGAAGTGCCAGTCCAGGTCCTTGGGCAGGTCCTTCTCGGCGGTGAGCCAGAGGGAGTGGGCTGTGGCGTACTCCCCCGCGACGGCCTCCTTGAACTTGAGGATGCGGTACTGGCTGCCGACGCCGGTGCCCATGATCCCCGTCGTGACGGCCGTGAGCCAGGCGTCGCGCTCCGACTTGCGCCGGATCCAGGGGATCTCGACCTTGTCGTCGAGCGTGGTCAGGAGGACCGTCGTGTAGGGGTGGGGGACGGTGCCGATGGTGTAGAGGGTCGAGGTGTTCTTGTAGCGGGCGGGGGTGCCGACGTGCATGGGCTGCGCGGGGACGCAGGGCTTGCACTTGGGGTTGTTGGGCGGGCAGGACGAGGGCATGGGCGACTCGGGGCACATGGAGAGGTTGCCGGCGAGGTGCCAGGCCTCGTCGACGAGGCGCGTCATGTGGTGCGGCAGGGGCTTGAGGACGGCGATGCCGTCCGAGAAGACGTTCTGCCAGGTCGTGTGGAGGTGGCCGTTGATGAGGTCCTTGAGGGAGCGCAGGCCGCCGGCGCGGTCCGCGGCGATGGCCTCGGCGACCTTGGAGTACTTGTCCTGGATGATGTCGACGTCGTAGTAGGCGATGGCCTTGGGGAAGTTGTCGATCTTGAAGGTGTCCTCGGAGGCGGCGGCGATGAAGTCCTTGGTCTCCTTGAGCTTGGAGCTGCCCATGGCGGCCTTAATGGCGGCGTTAACGTCCTTCTCGGCGCCGGCGAAGAGGCCGTTGCCCAGGTTGTTCCAGCGCGTGAGCTGGGGGTACTCGCCGCGGCGGAGGTAGGCGATCAGAGGATCCTCGTGGGGGCCCATGGGGAGGGTGGTGTGGTAGGCGAGCAGGCCGCCGCGCATGTTATCCCAAGCCAGCCAGCGCATGAAGTCGGTCTTGAGGTCCGGGTCCATCTCGCGGCGCTGGAGCTCATCGTAGAGCGGGTTCTTCATGGCCTCGGCGGCGCTGAGGATGACGGGCTTGAAGCCGCGGGCCCACCAGGCGCGGCGCCAGACGAGGAGCAGGTCGCTCTCGGCATCCTTGGCGGCGGCGGGCTTCTTGATGGTGGTGTCGTAGTAGCAGTAGATGGGCGGGCGCGTCTTCAGGGGCGGCAGGAGGGAGCGGTCCTCGTCGAGGGTGAGGGAGGAGGAGAAGGGCACCGAGAGCCACTTCCAGTCGGCCCACCAGGAGGACTCGCCGTAGGTATCGTTCTGCTGGCGCGGGGGCGGGTGGGAAGGCTGGCGGAACGGGTTCAGGCGGCTCGTCGCGGAGAAGGGGTTCTTGATCGCGGCGGGGATGGAGAACTTGTGGTCGGTGTACTTTGAGAGGCTCGGTCCGGAGGGGATGGTGCTCGGGAGGGTGAAGAGCAGCGAGAAGACGGCGAAGATGGAGATGGATACCAGCAGGAAGGAGATGCGCCGGGTGCCGAAGCGGGGGAGGGGACGACCGAAGATCATGTGTTGTTTCGGCATGGTGGGCGATGTTCGAGGGCCGACGAGGCGGTGGAAGCGACGAAGCTGTTGGCCTGGGTCGTACCCGGTGGGATGCGTAGCTGATGCAGACGATTCGAGGCTATGCCAACCCGTATCAACGCTGGAGATTGTCGCTTCGCTCGGTGCGATCGAGGTCGGGGGGTATGAGGGTCAATCGAGCTCAGGGGTTCGACATGGGCTAGAGAGAGCTCCAGAAAAGCCAAGCCAATTAGTTGATGACGACGATGGCTTCGTTACCTGAGTTGTAGATGGTAAAAACAAATTGGAGCCAAAGGGCATTCGGAAGAAAGAAATCGAAAAAAATTTCAAACGAAGGAAAGAAAGCACCCAAGCCGCTCGGTAAAGTGCGTGCAAGCAAGTTGTGTGGGAAACCTGATGAGCTTATCGTCGATTCACGTCGTCCATCCCTTTTTTTCCACGGTTTGGGGTTGGGAGCTGACGCAGCAGCGGCACAGTCGTCCGTCATTCCACGCGCCTGATTGATGCCCCGTAGGCTAGAGCCAGCAGTGATACCAGTGGCTCTTCTGTGGCTGATGATTATGTCAGCGGAGATGGGAACACTGGCCAACCTAGCAAATGGACAGGTCCAGCGATGAGACCCCCAGCCGGGGCCCCGTCCGTGCCTTTTGCCCCTGTAATGACCTAAAACCCGTTCTCTAGGTAGACCTCTAGTCGTCACCTCACGATCTGATCTTTCCATTGGTATCTAAGACAACAACCACTTTACTACAACCTTGAGATTTCATCTGGCAGAGAAAGTCTCGCGACGGACCTTCAACCCCTATTTTTACCACAAATCGCCGTGATGATCGCGCAACTCTCGTGTTGGACCCCGGACACTCGCGACCCCTTCGTGTTCATGTCGCCGAGGGGCACAGCAAGACAATTTCACCATTTTGGCTCTTCGACCACTCAATCACCCTAGAAGCCATCGTTTGATGCAAAACTTTACCGTCTAGAACCCATGCCCAGGGGCCTGTATCTCTGGATCTCGGTTCTGCTTCGGGCCTAGCCAAGGCAGACTCGAGATGAGGGAGTCTTTGAAGTCCCGTCCCTGACCGCGGGGTCCTGCCGCTGTCAAACGCACTTATTATGATGAGGCGGTTCCTCGCTCCCCACTCGACCCTCGTTGGTGTCTCTTTCGTCCTTGTCGCAGTTCTCTCTCGCCATGGTCTCTCGTTATCGAGCCTGCCTCAGCCACGTGCTGCTATGCCTTGTCTCGTTCTGGGCAGTCCCCGCCTGGGCTGACTACTTTACTGAACCCCCGAGCTTCGAGCGTGACCGGGGAGGCAACAAAGTGACGGTGCCGGATCTCAACACGACGTACGTTCTCGGCCAGAAGGTGCAGATCACATGGGAGGTCCCTAGCGTGCCATGGATCTCTCTCGTCCTGGTATACTGGGGCAAGGACGCAGGTGTTTCTGTCAAGTCATTCATAAGTGAGCAAGCTCCGTGTTGGCCAGTGGAATGGCCTGTATACCCCTCTGCTAACATCCGTTGAAGCAAACTCCCGCAACACTGGGTACTACACGTGGTACATTGGCGAAGATGATGGCCTCGACGAGGCGAAGCTGGCGTCCAACCCAAACTTTGCGCTCCAGTTCATCGACCCGACTCGCAACTACACCAAAACGGGCGAACCCGCGGGGTTCATCGACAACGTCCTGCAGAGCCGAGGCTTCGTCATCAAGGCCAACGCAACTGAAGAGCCGGCCGAGCCGGAAGAGATTTCCGGGGGTTCTTCCAGCTTGTCCGCAGGTGTCGTCGCCGGTATTGCCGTAGGCAGCGCTGCGGCCGGTGCTCTTGCGATGCTCGCCGTCTGGTTCTTCTTCATCCGGAAGAGGAGTTCAAGACCCGGCGGCGACGACCCTCCTCGGCATCATCCCACGCCCACGTTGGAGGCTGCCATGCGACAGCAGCCCACACGCCAGGACTTGGCGTGGGCGAGCCCCAGCTCGTCGAACCACATGTTCGAGGCGCCGAACCCCCACGGGTCGTACCTGTCGCACCAGGTCAGCAACGTGAGCCCCATCAGCCAGGCACGCCCGCAGACGCCACCGCTGTCGTACCCGTCGCAGTTCAACGAGCACCACGCGCCGGTGACGGAGCTGTCTAGCGTGCGGGACCCCCAGGAGGTGCATTCGACGAGCGTGAACCACCCGGCGGAGATTGGGAGCTCTCACCGACATTAGTGCTGCGGAAGGCGAACCTGGGTAGTGTTTTGGAGATTCTATGCGAAGGGAGGTTCGCTCCATTTACGATCATCGGGAGGAAGCAGCCGTGGGAGACGTGATCGTCAAGTTAGCCATGCCGGTCTAATGCAGTCGAATGTAGTCCAGCAGCGTCTTTCTTCCACCGTGTCCTTGCATGTGCAGCATTTGGTATCACTCCCACAGCCCCTTTCTCGTTGAGGTAGCACGTTGGCGTCATTTAACCTTTGGAACGTATCTCACAAGTCCGGGGAAGCACTGATCCTCGAGCCGGGAGATGTCAACCCCACAACCGCCACTCGCTTCGTTCCAAGGTTGGCCGGGGAGGACGAACTGGCGGGACGATACTACGGAGCCGGATCCTCAGTCACCTTGTTCCAACTACCTACCTCCCTGGGATGCTGCAGCTCTACCAGTTGTCGGAGGTCGGGATGGTTCATCCTGCCCCAAGGGAAGCAGACATGTAGTCACATCAAGGCACATTGCGAATAGTTTCACTTTGATATAAATAGAATCTCTCGAACCAAAGAAATTGAATTTAGAACCAGTGCGTAATAGTATTTGTAGCAAGCCGAAAGAAACAAGGACATAATCGTTAAACGGCCCCTAACGCGGGTTATAACAGAGGCGGGATTTCTACGCGGGGTTGAGGATCCACAAATGTTAGCGTCACTACAGGCCCCATTGGAACGCCGTAGAAATCCATGACTCTGCGCCAACTTCATCAAATCACGAGCTTCCTCCCATCCTTGTTGCGCTGTAAAAAACGTCAACGCCCGATTGTCCTGAAATGACCGACGCCCAGTCCGAGATGAAGATTGATCCTTCGAGAGCGAGGGCTCTCGTTTCGCAGCTGCAGTCGGTGCAGGAGCGCCTCGCGGCCGTTGCCGCGGGCCGGAATGTGAGTTGTTGTTTGAGGGTCCCGGTGACCCGTATGTGTGTCGTTTGGAGCGGAGCGCTGACATTCGCCGTAGGTCAGGCTCGTCGCCGTGTCCAAGTTGAAGCCGGCCAACGACGTGCTCGCGCTGCACCAGGCGACGCCGCCGCAGGTGCATTTCGGGGAGAACTACGCCCAGGAGCTGGGCCAGAAGGCGGAGATGCTGCCGCGGAGCATCCAGTGGCACTTCATCGGCGGGCTGCAATCGAGTATGTGTGACAGGACGCAGTTCTCCCCCCCTTTTCTTCTTCTGGACCGTGTGTCCACCGTCTTCGGTGACGGAAATGAGTTCGATTATCGAAGGCCATGTCTGAGCTGACCGACGATATGTGTAGCGCACGCCAAAAAGCTGGCCAAGATCCCCAACCTCTTCTGCGTGTCCTCCGTTGACACGCTCAAGAAGGCCCAGCTCCTCAATGCGTCCCGCGGCGATCTGATTGCCTCCGACAGCGGCGTCGAGCCGCTGGGCGTGCACGTGCAGGTGAACACGTCGGGCGAGGAGTCCAAGTCCGGCGCGGCCCCCGGCGAGGAGACGGTCGCGCTGTGCCGCGCCGTCGAGGAGGAGTGTCCCTCGCTGAGGCTGCTGGGCCTGATGACCATCGGCGCCATCGCGCGGAGCAAGGCCACGACCCCGGAGAATGAGAATGAGGACTTTTTGTGCCTGCGGGATCAGCGCGATCTGGTGGCCAGGGAGCTGGGCTTCGATCGCGAGCTGGAGCTCAGCATGGGCATGAGCGAGGACTTTGAGGGGGCTGTGAAGCTGGGTAGTGGTGAGGTGAGGGTTGGGAGCACCATCTTCGGGGAGAGGGGGCCCAAGAGCGAGGCCAAGATTCTGGTTTGAGATGGGGGTTGTGTGAGGGTTGGGGTTGTTGTGCTGGGAGGGACGCTGAAGAGCCAAGAAGGAATAATGGCTGTCGTGAGGGCGCCAGAGTCGTTGTTGTTGGTCACACCCGTCTAGCGGTGTGCGTGTGCGATCGCGCTAACACGCCTCTCCAAAGGGGGAAAGATAAGACCCTCCAAAATGGTGTTGTCCCCAGTGACAACAGAATTGCAGAGCTGGTTGCGAAGTTGCTGTTCTCCGCCGTCGGGGTCCCCCAAGGAAAACATCTCAGCAGAGGCTCTCGACGCGAGAGCTGTGACTAGGGTGCTCGGTTGCTGTTCCCCCAAGGCTCGGATGTGCCCGACGACGGCGTTCTTGAGCGTCTCAAACAATCCCCGGTATTCGAGGAGCTTCCGGCCGGCGTCGGCTGCTGGCAAGTGATGATTCTGCCGAGCGGGTTCGATGGAGGCGCCCGGAAAGAATGTCTCCAGGATCTCCCCCAGGGGCGTCGCGTCGTTCTGGATGGCCCTGACCAGGGCGACCGGGCAGACGTCTTGCTTCCTGACCCGTTCGGCCAGGCAGTCGAGCTGGGCCAGCAAGTTCTCGCATTCCCCGACGGCCTCCTTGTACTTGTTGGTGGTGGACTTGTTCGTCCGCATGTCCTCCCCCGACCGGTCGCACTCGGATCCATCTGCCTTGCAGCCGTTGCAAGGATCCTGATCGCTGGCGGATTTGCAGGAGATCTTCTTCTTCCGGCATCTCTTGCAAGCGTTGGCCTTGACCTTCCTCGGCGCCTTCTGTCCCTGGGCCGGGGCCGCCGACTTCTTGTTCCTGCCCGGCTTGCTGACCCTGGCCCCTTGGGTGTTGGGGCGGAGGACGTCCGGGAGCGGCTGCGGAGGCAGTGGCTGCCCCTGTTGTATTGCCGGCGGCAGCCGAACCATCGCCATCGCTTGAGGGTCTACCTGCTGGAAGGGAGACATTTCCTGCCCTTGAGACATTGCCAGCGGAAACGGCTCCAGCACTTGATAGTCTACCTGCTGTAGGGGGAACATTGCCTGCCCCTGAGGCATTGCCTGCGGCTGATACTGGGAACCCACTGACACCGCCAGGGTATTGTACAACTGCGCGGGAAGAGACGCCTCGGAGGAGCCAAAGGTGGACGCCGGGGAGATATCTTCCTCCAAGAAATCGTCATTGCCGAACGTTTCCATGAACGGCGGCATTGTGAAGATATCTGGAGGAAGAAATCCCCCAGCGCCATCCTCAGGAATGAAGTATTGAGGCATTCCGTTCCAGTTGTACGCCATCTTGAAGTTGTTGAAGGATGAGAATACCCAAGCAACAGAGATGAAGGACGGCGAGTAACAGGAATCGAATGGACCGTCAAGCGGTTTGATTGTAGTAGTGACGATCCAAGAGGGTGTTGTTGGACCAGAAAGCTTACTGGTCTGGTGGTGTGTGTGTAAGTAAGCTTGGATTACTGGTCTCTGTTGTGTGGTGTGGAAGAAGGGACAGGGACAGGGGGCTGCTTTTGTAGTAAATGCAAGCCGGGAAAAACGCCAGCCAGAAAAGACTGCGAGCCAGAGACTGCAAGGGCGTCTCTGGAGGCGTTGATCAAAACTTTGCTCTGGTCATCAGCGTCCTCAGCCTGTGTGTGTGTGTGTGTGTGTGTGCGTGTGGGTACGGGAAAGTCAGTAATGCTGGTTGTCCCGTTCTGGGCTTGACCTGACAGGGAAGGGCAACGTCTTGTAGTCGGGCGCTGTCCGCTCGAGTTCTCGTCAAGCTCACTCTCTTCTTGCGCTTGATGGTCTACCGCTGTCTTCCAGGTTGAGGATGAGAAGAAGGGAGGAAACTAGCCAGGTATTCAGCTGGACGTTCCCCTTCGGAATAGAAAACTGTTTGGATCTTTTCTGTCGATGGAGTTGCTCCCCGTGCCCTACTGCTGCTTTCGGCCAGCCTAGACTTTCCCGCCCCAGATTTTTCTCCCAGAGGCGTCAAGAAATGAAAAACGTTGTTGGTCCCTGTGACTATCAGGGTGTTGTGTTGGATCACGGGAACAGTCGGGACACTTTGCACGCCATGGACGAGGGGGGGTGGCTCTTACAAGCCCAGATACTCAGCAGACCGCAGTAAAAGTGATTTTACCAGGGCGAATACCGGCCAACAGATCATGGAGAGACATCTCGAGGACTTGAACCTGTGTAAATGCCCCCGGTTTGGATCTTCCAGTATGCCCCCATCAAGACGTCTATGCCATGCCCTCACTCCTGGAGGTACAGGCGAGGAGCCTGGCACACCACTGGCCTAAAAGCGATTTTGTTTTCTCGATCATGACAAAGAGGCTTTTCGCAAGGTCATTCTTACAAGTTGAGATTTTCTTCGGCCTCCACCATACAATACAAATACAGTACAGGCGTCGCAGGATCGGAAGCCTGATAAATTGACACCCCTCTTCAGAATCCTAATGTAAGTGGCTCCTGGAGATATCTCCTCTTTTGAAGAAAATTCCTCAAAGTGGATTCGCGTGTAAGTCACGGCCACTGAGAATATCACAACGACGACGACCTTGGGGGGACTAAAGGCACACATGAGACGATTGCAAGAAGGGTTCGAATGAACCATCGCATTATCTTTTTTCTTCTTTCTGACTATTTCCAGGCTGCTCTTGATTTAATCTTGTCTTCTTGGCCAACGACGCGGAGCAGACCGTATTGAACATACGCATGTCGTTGGATGTAAATGCGTTTCGCCGTTAGATAATCAGGCCCCGGTCCCAGCCAGTGTCTTGCGCGGGGACTAGCGTAGACCCCTAAAATTCGTAGGGCTGAACTGTCAGGGGTACAGAGTAATTGATTGGCTGTGCCTGGAAAACTGGGGAAAGTCTGCCGGTCGCTACGACAACACCACGTGGGGCGTTGGTTGGTGCACTTAGGGGTCCGCCAACCTTCTCCGTCCCACGCCGACCAGGTCGCATCAGATGAACCGGTTGGTCTCAGGCCATCAACCAATGCTTTCTTTCTTTTTTTTCTCCCGTCAATCTTGGATTCAGAGAACATTTCCGCTTTGTGAAAGTCGCTCGTGTCGATTTCTTCAATCTGCGAGGGTGTGTGCATGGCCCAGATCCTGTCGGAATTAGAACACTGGACAGTAGGTTCAGGGTTCAGATGATAATAAAGTTTTTAAACGGCGGAAACAGAGTTTCTCAGAATTATCTGAGGGCCCTCAGCATGTTTATGGCCGAAAACAGGGCTCTCTCATCACAGGGATGGCTTCCCTAGGGCAGCCGAATTGTGTAAGAGACTGCACCGGAGACAGGTTTGAGACTTTGACCGGGGAGGCTGTTCCACCGGGCTGAATAAAAAAAAATTCTTCCAATCTTGTGTCTATCGGCAGGGAAAATTCGTGGTCTACTCGGGTACACGGAGGGAAGCTTGAAGTCAGCGGTGGAAGCACAGGATGACACAGGACTTGAGAACCTTGGTACGTGTGTGACATGGATACGTTTGGAAGCGGGACCACTCAGCGAGTTGGTGGTAGCCGAAGCGCTCAATGAAAATGGCGTCGATGAGTCGGTCTGGTCCTGTTTCGGTGAGGAGTTCGGCGCCTCACGATGTTGTCGGCCGTGGTATTGACTCTCTCACCTGGTTGAGTCGGCAAGTATCTACTCTACCTAAGAGGAAAACAGCAAAGTAGAACTGCCTGTCCCTTCAGTAAAGAAGTGAGTGGTTTGCTCTTGAAGTTCCATCGTAAGTTGCTGCTCCATGCGATCGTCAATTGCAACTCATCAACGATTGCTGTCCTTCCCATCCCAAAGGAATGTTCCATCGCGAATTGCTGCTCCCCGCCATCGTCAGCTTTTCCCCCATCGTCAATTTCTCTCCCAACTGCCGATCTCGAATTGCCTTGCTGGCCGTCCCATCGCGATCCCAAGTAAGGGATCGCAGGGCAACCGGTCGCCATGTAAACAAACACATCACGGAGCAGTCGCGTCCATTGAGACGTCACATCAACACCATCGTCCCCGCGATCACGGTTGACTTCTCACGATCTTCTCGCCCCTCCGCGACTTCTGAGCAACACCACCCCCTTTCACTCGAACCAGTCCCATGCCCCTATCCATACCTCTACCGTTCCCACCCCCAGTTCATCATTCAGGCACGATGTCCTGGAGAAATGAAAACATTGCGCCTTTGCCTTGCGAGTCTGACCTCTTCTATGATGCTAGAGGATGAAAATGTGCGTGGTGAATTCCAGACCTCCTTCCTCCTCCCTCCTTGCCCCTCCATCCATCCCGATCGTGGATACCTTGTTCTCCTCCTTCTCCTTGTCAACGCGACCTCATACCTGACTGTTGAAATTGTGTCAGGGAACGAATGAAAAGATTACATCTTGGTGTCTCCCCAGACTCGTGTGCTCTTGGGCACGTCACAATCTACAGCATGATACGCAAGTCCTCAAGTCGATCACGCAAATTCAACGAAGACGTCTTCTGGGGCTAGGTCTCAGATGAAGGTTCGGAACCACTCGGCGTCAATTTTGTTGAAAAGTAGACGCTGACTGACGAAATGGACAGTAATTCATCTTATACACGATACTTCAACAACCAGAAACCTGTTCGATCTCATAAACTACTTCAAGCTTGCTAGATATTACCAACCATCCACGATCGGAGACAATCAGCGGGACCCAGGACGCTTGGATTCATTCTATCGACTATGTGATTCGATTAGGGGTTTCTGCTGCGTCTGTCAAGCATCGGCCTCAACCAAAGCACGCAACCTTCGCTCCATCGTCACCCGGGCAGCGCAGTACATCTCTTACATTTGAACGAGAAGGCGATAATTACCGAGACGGACGCCAAAGAACCTGTGGCAGTCATCCGAGAGCGCCTGGTTGCCAGACCATATGGCTCATCATCAGAGAGGAAGCATGGCGTGAGAGACTTTCTGGAGCCTGGATTTGGCCCGGATGAAGCTAACACGTCTGGACAGGTATATGCGAACACTCTCCTACTCCCGTGTCCCTGTTACAAACTGAGGGAGACGAGGAAAGGAGCAGATGTTTCGCCAAGAGATACGAAGGATAGAGCTGGGTTGGAAGATGGGAGGTCATTCGTCAACGTTCAATTGTTGCATCCCAAGGTGCCCTGAACGAAGCGAAGAACAGAATGACACAGCCTGAGAAAAGGCAGTCGCCGCAGTTGGCGAGCTCCTCACAGGAGATATGGACTTGAAAACTGTTCCACTACTGCAGGATAGTATCTAGAATGGAGGAACGTCGAACTTGAGTTGAGTTAAACTTGAGTTTGGGCTGTCTCGGAACGGTACTCCGTGTTCGGTACCTCCAGCGGAAAACGCCCGCGATCCGGGGGTGACAGGGCCCCACAAAGGTCCTTGCATTCCATCACACCACGCAGCGCACTGTCCAACCCCACCAAAGCCCCTCCATCAGTAACAGACGCGATCCATCCTCACCGACGCGCCTTTCAACAACCCGCAAGCTCCCCAGCAACCAACAATGTCGTCGCACCAGCGGTCCTTCTCCCAGTCCCAGTCCGGGGCTCGGGAAAAGACGTACTTTGAGCAGCAGCGCGAGGAGCTCATCGGCGAGATTGCCGTGGTAAGAGCCAGCCAGCCACACCCTTCGTCCCCTCCGCAAACAAAACAAACGCTGACGCAAGTGAAAAACAGAGCTTCGAGCACGTGCTAGCCAACATCAACAAGCTGAACCGCTCCCTCGAGGCCGTCATCACGGTAAACGTCCTTCTCATCTCTCCCCCCTTTCGAACGGAAAACAGGAGATGCTGATACACTGGTACATACAGGTTGGGAACGAATTCTCCTCCGTCGAGGCGCTGTGGTCCCAGTTCGAGAACGTCATGGCCAAGGATTCGGAGCCGGAACAGCAGACCAAAGAGGGCGAGGGAAGCGGCGACGTCAAGAACGAGGAGAGGTCATGATATGATACCCATACAGCAATACGCACGAAATGATAATGAATTACGGCGCTGATTGCCTGCTGTTTTGTTCTATCTGCATTCGACTACGTCCGTCAAGAATCTGCGGGGGCAATGGAGCCGGGGGGGGGGGGGGGGGGGGGGGGGGGGGGGAGATGTCTCGTCCTGCGCCTCGGCTTTCGCGACGGACTGCGCGTGTCAAACACCTTGTCCTGGTTATTCATTTGGAGATCGTGGAGGGCTAGCAAGGGAGCGACGGCATGCTCTCCGAGAATTGCGAGGTCATCACGGGCATCGGACAGCGACCAGCTTGTCTTCGACGGAAGCGAGTCTCCGCGGCAGGCAGTGACATCTTGCCTCGGTCGCTGACAAGGTCCTGCGACGGGCGCCCCTAACCGACTTCCCCTGATTAGCATCGCCCTCCGCGATTTACGCCGTCCACAACGCTCCTCAACGAGAACCAAATAGCCAACCATGTCATCACCGGCGTCGCAACAGTCATCGGGGTCATAGAGATAGCTCAGGACTGAAGCATCGCGAGCAAGCCCTCAACAACTCTTGGCTCGTCGTAAAAACCTAAATGGTTCCATCCATCCTAGTCATGCCGCGATCGCGGCGTCCATGGTGGTGTTGCTGGTGGGGCACACCTTCACCCCCCGAGATCTGGGTGATCGCAACGGGATCGTGGGGGGGCGATCGGCGTTGTCACCTACCTGGGCAAAAGTTGGCTACGGCTCCATGATTCGTAATGCTCCGGATCGGCGGTAGGATCTTTGTTCGTTTTCGGCCTTGGTGTTGCTTCGGATTGATTGCGTGACTCGAGAGATCGACAAACGGGATGGTGTTTTGAAGAATCCCATTCACACTCTATATCTTTTGCCTGGACCCTTACTCCGTCTGATCCGGATGATGGGCAAAGATTAGCACCTATACCAAACCTTGACCCCTCACCAACAGGACCGGCACCAACATCACTGAATACATGCACTGGGAGACTGGTTCACGATAATGGCACAGGTTTTGAATTTTGATGCTTTTAACATTTCATGTTTCCTGTCCCCTGGAATGTCCCAAGGAGACGGAAAACCCAATGCTACAAAAAGAGAAAGAAGAAGAAAAAAGCCAAGGAAAATAGAACAATCCCCCCATTGATTTAAAGTACTCGATGGATACAGGAGACTCATCAAAGTCTTTGCCGCACCCGCTCCGTTTGTGTTGTTTGTGTGTGTGTCGCGTGTAACAAAAAAAGAAAAGGGTATGGATGAGTATAGGAAACCACGATGTCACTTCACCCCCTCATTTCCATTGGTTTCCCCCCCCTCACCTATATACCGTTTCGTTCTTCTTTCCCCTGATTCAACGAAAAAAAGACTTAAACACACATCATCCCATGTTCCCTGGTGAAGTGGAAGTCGTCCCCCGTCTAGAGTTCATCCAGCCCCAAGACAGGAGACGCCTCCTTCGCTAATGGTGGCGCATGCTTTTCCAGATCGTAAAGTAGCAGGTCGTGACGAGATCATGCAGATAAAACAAAAGTCATTCATTACGCCCTCCGCCTGTGCCCGATGCCATTCCGTCACAGTCCTAGTAAGAGTCCTCGACTGAGGGAACCTTACAGGATCTTGCAATTCCTCTTCTTCTTCTTCTTAAGAGGACCGATGCCCGGGATGCCGGCGCTGCTTCCCGGAGCACCGCCGGATGACGAGGGTACGGCCGCCTGTGCCTCAAGGTTTTTCCGGTCGTTTGCGACAACCGTCAGGATGGCCTGCTCGAAGATCTCGTCGACGCCCGTCATCTCCTTGCTGCTGCACTCCATGTACTGGGCGCCCATCTTGCGGGCGACAGCGCGGCCCTGCTCCTGGGTCACAGGAGTAAGGCCTTGTGTCTTGAGCATGTCGATGCAAGTCTTCTTGAAACGGAGGTCGGACTTCAATCCCACGAGGACCAAAGGGGTGTAGGGGCAGAAGTGGAGGACTTCGGGGTACCACTGGTAACGAAGGAGCAAATTAGCATTAGCGATAAAAAGGGAGGGTCCCTCCCCGAAAAAAAAAGGAGGGGCATGTTAACGGAGGGGCGCACCTTGTCCATGACGTTTTCTAGCGAGTTGGGACAGTCAATCGCGAAACACACGAAGATCAGGTCCGTCTCCGGGTAGGAGAGCGGTCGCAGCCGATCGTACTCCTCCTGACCGGCTGTATCCCAAAGCGCCAGCTCTACAGTTTTACCGGACGGTGGGTGCGTCGGGTAAGTGATGTAGTTTTCGAAGACGGTGGGGACGTATTTCTGTTGTCGCGAGAGTCAGCATTGTTTTGATTCATTTCGGTTCAATGAATCGCAAATGGGCACAGAGATTGCGCGCGCAATGCGACGCGAGATCATTTGCAACTCGCCATTTTTGCTCCTATCTCTCCCGTTCTTTTCTTACCTCTGGGAAGTAGCCTTGGCTGTAGCTGATGAGCAAACAGGTCTTGCCGCAGCCGCCGTCGCCGACGACAACAATCTTCTTGGAGTAGGCAGGGCCCTCGGTGACGTGGGTTGCGGCGCTCTCGCGCCCTGTGGAAGAGCTCATGGTGGTGCTGACGGTGCCGTCGCTGCTCCTAATGCGGGTGTTGCGGCGGGAGGTGGCCGGGCGTCCCAGGCCGTCGTCGTACTTTTCGCTGAAGTTCTGGGACGAGGAGTACTGGTGGTGTGAGTTGCGCTGGTATGAGGACGCCATAATGCGGCAGACTCAGTGTTGCGTGGTTGTGCGGTGCGATGCCGGGCGTATTCGCTGCGCGGCTTCTCGTTGTGTCGTTTTGGATGTTGGAGAGGTGTGAGGTGTCCCGAGGACGGGTCGCGGGGTTCTGTTGTAAGAGACAGGAGGAGGCGGGGGAGGACTTGTGTAGATGTGTTTGTGTTTGTTGTGTGTGGGTGATGGTAATGACTTATGCGATATTGATCGTGACCTGTGCGTGGACGACTACCGTGTGCGATACAATGATAGATGCTACTGCTCCTCCGAGGCTCGAATCCGTTCCTGTGCCTGCTCGTTTCGTCGAATGCCGATGACTATTAAGTTAGACTGGATGAGGCACGCGATGCGGGTAAGGGGACGTTGCGGCGTTGGACTCTGAGGAATGTTTGAGAAGTGCTTGGTCTGCTTGGGACACGGGATTGTGTATTGCGAGGTAAGGTATGGGGGTGGGTTTGTGTGCGAGGAGATGTGGATGGGCGGGTTGTGCTGTTCTTGAGGAGAAGGGACGGGAGCAAGGAGGGCAAGTGTAAACAAGTCGACGGGGCAACCAGCCACTTCTTGCCGGGGTGATGACGGCAGGTCCTGTTGCGAGCGGCCAGGCCCACGCGCCCAGCAGCGACGCCTGAAAATTAGTGGAACCGCACTAGCGCGGATCAACTGCACCCCTGGCAAGCCTGGTCTGCCCCTGTAAGCTGACGCACTGGGCAGGGAAACAACGGAAGAAACAGCGAGTTTTTCCGGACGTCACTGACGGGGGACACCCGCCTCACGGGCAGGTATTACCTAGCCCCGACAAGCACCGCCACCGTTCCTGCGGGAGGCTTGCGCGCGGTGCCTTGGCCACCTTTTACCTGCCTCGAGGATGGCCCGTGCTTCTACCCCACCACAGCCTCCCTCAAAATCGCGAACCTGAATTTTTTCGTCCCTCCACCGCACGCGTCAACCTTTTCAACCAGGCGGGTTCCTCACTTCCATACGCGATTGAGAACCTCCAATCCCCAAGGGACACACCTCCGGAAGCTGCACCACCTTGCCGGCAAACACACCCAGCATACAGAAGCAGCAGCAGGAGAGCGAGCCATGGACGCCAACGGGGAGACGCAAAGCAAGTACATAACTCTGGTCTCCAGTGATGGCTTCGAGTTCGTTGTGCTTCGCGACGCGGCCTTGATCAGTCCCGCGATCAAGGGAATGCTGGACCCCCGAAGCCAGTTCCGCGAGGCCACTTCGGGACGCTGCGTCTTCTCAGAGATCAGGTAAGCCCACACTCTTCTTCACTGCACTTCACTTTTTCTCCCTCGGCAAAAGGGCACACATGCTTTTGAAACCATCAAAATGATGATCACGACTATTTCGCTGTGTTCTTACTGACAGACCGCCGCTACAAATGGTTCGGTCTGCTTGATTGCCCAACTACACTTGATCTGAAACAAAGCACACGTTTCTTCTTCCCTCTCTGCCGCCCCAGCCACGCGCCACCCCCTCAGCATTTCTTTTCTCTGCAAAGTTCTGGAAGAGTCTGACCGTGTGTTTTCCGTCTCGGCAGTGGCGTTGTCCTCGAAAAGGTCTGCGAATATTTCCAGTACTGGTACCGGTACCGGGACCGCGAGGACGTTCCAGACATGGACATTCCCGTCGAGCTCTGTCTCGAGCTGCTGGTCGCCGCCGACTACCTGGGTCTGGACAGTAAGACATGCCGCCAACCCCTCCACTTGGCTTGCCTTGCCACCACTGCCGTCAGTTCTAATGTTTTCTCCAGAATCAAACTCCGGCTCCATCTAATGACGCTTGATGAACATACAAAACTATGACATTTCAGCTTGCTATTTTTCCCACGGAGTTTTGGGCGTTTGGCATAAAGACTGGGTTCGGGTAAACTGCACGATACCACTGCTACGCCATGCCGAGAATGCCAAATTGGGCATTCCTCCCTTTTTCTTTCTCGACGTCTACACTCTTGCTATCCTCACGTGAACGGACACTTGCAGAACTCCATCTCAGCATATGCGTTCCTCTCTCTCACTCCTCCGTGGGTTGAACGTCTATTAGAGGTGGAAGATTGAACACCAATTCCACTCACTCTGCTGGACTCAAATTTCTCCCATTGAGATCTACGCTTTTTCTGCTGGGATACATGCCTTCACACTAGACATGCCGTTTCTGGACACCTATGAATACAAAGAACCTTTTCATCTGCAGTTGTTTGCTACTGTTGATGACTCTAGATATGTCTCTGGATATAATACAAGCTTCTCCATCTGCAACTGTGTGATACCGTTCGTGCGATATATGTTAGTACCGGCCTCGGCCTCGGCCTCCTCTTCCGCGACCTCTGCCGCCCCGTCCGCCGCCTCTGCCGAAACCTCCCCGTGCGCCACCGCGGTGTCCTCTGAACGATCCGGCGGGCGGTCCTCGCGCCTTACGCTCCAGCCGCTCCTCCTCGCTGGCGTCCCAGAGGTTCTTGATGTCCAGCAGCTCGCAGAACGCCGCCGTCTGCGGGCTCGTGTACTCGAACGGCTGGTGCGGCACGGACTCGGGCTCGCCCTCGACATGAGGCGGCGCCGTGATCTCAAAGTTGAGAGGGACGTCCAGCTTGCCCTTCTTGACGACGTTCTCCTCCACCCAGAGGCGCTCGGCGTCGATGAGCGGCACGTAGTGCTCCTCACCCAGGTCCGTCGGGGCGTGGGCCGACGGGTCGCCGATCTTGAGCGTGGGGTGGAAGACGCGCGTGATGGCGAGCCACTCGGGGTCGTATTGCAGACGGAAGGGGCGCGTCGGCGCGGGCTGGTCGACGGGGAGCACGTTGTGAGGGTGCGCCTCGAGGAGCTGGAGGAAGTTGCGGCGGGGCAGGCACTTGTCCAGGGCTAGGAACTTGACTTGCTTGTTCGTGATGGTTGCCGGGACGGGCTGGCCCGGCGTTCTCTTCGGCTGCTGCTGCGGACGGGCGAATGATGCAGGAAGCTGGGCGCGCAGCTCCTCGGGCACTGTGCTCTTGGGTGCCGGTTTCTCCTTGGGCGCGCTCGCTTCCGCAGGTGCTGCTGGCTCGTTGTCGTCGTCGTCGAGGTCTATCTCGTTGGGATTCGCCTGGGGAGCGTCTGGCACGTCTTCATCACCGTCCAGGTCAATCTCGTCCGGGTTGCCCTCCGGTGCTGCCTTCGGCTCAGGTACGGCGGCGGCGGCAGTAGAGGCAGCAGCAGCAGCGGCAGCATTCACGTCTGGCGCCGTCTCCTTCACCGTCTCCTCGTCCTTGTAGATCTTGAGCGCCGCAAACTTGCAGTGCAAGTGAGCCGAGAACCAGTACGGCGGCCTCAGCCGGTCGCACACGTACTCCGCCGCGACGTTGCCCAGCGTGCCGTCCCTGGACTCGCTCTCGAAGTCGGGCTTCATCCGCCACAGCGCCTTCTCGTCGCCCCACCGCTCGATGCCCCTCGGCCAGTCGTGGCTGACGCCGACGTCGACCTGCTCCCGCAGCAGCAGCAGCTTCCGCACGTCCACCTCCCGGACGTGGTAGAAGCTCTTGATCTCGTCGGGGCCCATCGGCAGCCTCTCGTGGTGCGTCTTGCGGTAGTCGAAGCCCTTCCAGATGCCGCTCATGGCCGCGATGCGCAGGGGGCCCAGGCGCAGCACGTTGGCGGCTCCCAGGTAGTAGATGTTGGGCGCGGCCCAGCCGCCGTAGTAGAGCTCCCACAGGTGCGCCGCGGCCTCGTGGTTCCCCGCCGCGAAGACGGTCAGGTAGGGGGCGGTGCGGTGGCCGGCGTAGTACTCCCAGAAGTCGCCCAGCTCGCGGTACTTTGCGGGCACCGACATGACGGTGAGGTCGGCGGCGTTGCGGACGGCCTGGAAGTCGCCGCCGATGATGAGGATGTCGACGCCGTCCCAGCCGCGGGCCGCGCACGACGAGGCGACGGCGGCGTAGATGGCATTGAGCGTGCCGTGGCCCTGCGGCTTGTCAGCGAATGCCACAATCGGGAAATCGGGATGGGGTATTGATATCTTACGCAGCCTTCGATGGCGACGCGAACGCCGTTGCTTTCGAATGTTTGCGTGGCCATCTTGTGGTGGTCGCCGCGGTGTTGTTGTCCAGTGAGGATTCGGTGAGGGTCGGTCGCCACGAATTTTTTACAAAGCGTTTGCAGTGACAGCAGATCACGGATATATCGCAGTTTCCCACAAGCACATGCCAATTATCATCGCACAACAATCCAATAACCCTGTTACGGAAGACTCAGAATTCTCTTTTCTTTAATTTAGTAAAATCCAAATTTGTCTCATTCGGCGGATAGCCAAATCATTTCCGCCATCTTGTCCTAACAAGTAACGCCGACATGATAGTACAGTAACATAAACATGATTGAGTTGAGTCATTTCCGTTTCCATCCCTTATAGCCGCTCATAGAAATCAAGCAGCTTCCTCGCACCGACCTCCCACATCACATCATTTTGCAAGTGATGTCCTGCCCCAGGGACCCAAGCCAGCCGCACACCGTGGCCACCTTCGTCCTGACCGTCCTTACCCGCAAGAGGCCTGACCTCCTCATCCTTGGCATCAAGCTTCTTGCCGCCCGCGAGCGCAGAAAATGCGTCCCTGTACGTCGCAGCGAGCTTGTTCATGACGCCGCGCGTCATCATCCTGTCCTGCGTCCCGGTCAGTACCATGATGCGCTCGCCGCTGCCCCAGCCGCCGATCGCGTTGATGATGTTGGCTGCCTTGGCGAAGGGTTTCATCATGCTGATGGGCCAGAGGAACGACTCGTAGCGGTTTACGTGCTTCTGGAAGTTCAGCAGGCCGGCCTCCGTCATATGGTCGCCGAAGAAGGCCTGCTTGACCAGGAACGGGTGGGAGAGGGGCGAGTTGGGGTGCCAGCCGTGGAACAGCATGCGGACGGTGAACCACGGGTCGAACATGGCCCAGTTGGCGTAGACACCATATCTGGAAGAGAGTCAGAACCCGATGGGAGTTTCTTTCATACTCAAAGTAACTCACGATCCAAAGCCAGGGACAGCTCCGAGGAGTGCGAGCCCCTTGACGTGCGCTTGCCCAGCCGAGAGAATGCCCTGGCTAAGCCCGCCGCCGCTCGAGTGTCCCACGAGCAGGACCTCGCTGCCCTGCCGGTCCTGCACCCACTTGATGGCGGCAATCGCGTCGTCCGCCAGCTGTTGCCGCGTAGTGAAGTACACCATTCTCAAGTACGACGGGTGCCAGCTGTTGCCGTGCCCACGCAGGGAGACTGCATAACAAGGGACGTCGTGCTGCGCGAGGTACTGCATGTACTCGGTCCACACCCAGGCGCTGCCCATGCCGCCGTGGATGAAGAAGATGGGCGTCTTTGCCGTGTTCGGGTTCGCGCCCTGGTTCGAGAGAACCTCGATTCTCCCCGAGGGCGTCTCAACCCAGTATCGCGTGAGGCCCTTCGGGGGAGCTTCGGGCTCTCCTGCCGGTGCTCTCCAGTAGAGCCATTGGTATGACAGGCGAAAGTCAAAGATGCCCATGCCGAAGGTCGTTCAAATGTAGACTAAAAAGATTGTATTGTTAAGCTTTGGTGATGTCTGCTGTTAATGTGCGTTATCGTTGGCGAATTGTAGTATCGTGGCAGCACTTGCGCCAGGGACCTCCCGCCTTATAACCAAACCAGAATGCCCTCCAAGAGCCTGAGACAGCGCTTGAGGCGTCGCGCAAGCCACGAGCTGAAAAAAAAAAAACAATCGCGCCCACGAGACCGGTCCTGGCGTGGGCTACCCCCGAGACGTTTTCGCGCCCTTGGCCGGGCCCGGAAACATCCCCTCAAGAGTCATCGCGGGACTTTCAGGGTTCGGTTAAGCCCATGTAACCACCGCGCGCGCCCAAGGATGTCGCCAATTGGACAATCGACTCGTGGCTGACGCTGTTGCGCTAGGGGACATCCTAGCCACACGATCCGAGGTGAGCGAGATGCCGCATTTATAAGGGCGCCGGCGACTTTTTTGCATAGGCTTGTTTGATGAATTGATGAATCTTGGTCGACGCATTTGTAGCCTTCGGTGAACGAGATAACGTAGCAAGGCTCGCTCAGCTTGCGGCTTGGCCTGGTGGCTGCGGATGATGACAGCGTTGTGCACTTGCAATTAGTGTCTCGGAGCAATACTGGCCGTCTGCCCGGGTTAGTCAATAATCGGAAGCTTTTTCGCGATCACAATTGGAACCAGAACCATGGTATCAGCACGCAGACATGTCTGTATCGTCATGCAACAATGAGGAAGATATGGTGATGGTGGGTAAGCTTCAGCACCCCCGGACATTCCATGGGCTGCATCGCTGGGCCGGTACCTTACAGTGGACCCGATGATTTTCCGAGAGCCTCACGCCCACTGGACTGTAGCTGATGAGGCGCATGGGGCCCGTGGCGCCTGAAAATTGCACTCCATAGGTCGGATCAGCCCAAGGTCCTAGGAATAGGAGCCTCGCGATCGCAGCCTCGACCGCGCAAATCCCATCCTCCACCATCACACACATTACATGGGCTGTTTCTCCCCCGCGAATCGCCCACCATGAGCGTACGACAACCCCCTCCCAGCGAATAACTGTAACTGAAGGCTGACCATTGTCATTTTCGCAGTTTGTGCCGATTAACCCGCGGCCTATGCTGCAAGACCTGTACGGCCCCCGATCGTCCACGCGACACCGCCCGCTCTCCATCCCCATGCACCGCCATCGCGACTCCGACAGGATCTTTTGCTAACATCTCCCTTTTTCAGTGTCGATAAAGACGTCGTCGTCAGACTCAAGTGGGGCGAGACCGAGTACAAGGGCAAGCTGGTCAGCATCGACAGCTACATGAACATCCAGTTGAGCGGCGCCGAGGAGTACATTGACCAGAAGATGACTGGTGCTCTCGGTCAGGTTTTGATTCGGTACGCGCGACAGCACCCCATGACGGTCGATAGCTGCTAACGACCGCACAGGTGTAACAACGTCCTCTGGATCCGCGGCGCGAAACAAGGCGAGAACGGCGACGTTAGGATGGAAGGTTGAGCCAAGCAAGGACCCACGAGCGGAAGCATCTACACGCCCGGGAATCGATAGACGAGCCGGGCAAGGGCGATGAAGCGGATCACGATGGGAGCATGGAGAAAAAGTTGGAAGGGAACCCGGAAAAAGGAAAAAGGTCCATGTCGGCCATGATATCATTTTTGTTCCGCCCAGTACGAATACCCCAACAACCCAGCGCTGCAAAGGGACGACAGACTCCCTCCTTCCCGCAGCAGACTACTGAGACGAAGCTCTCCCGAAGGCGCTTCCCGTGCCACTTGCGTTGTATCTGCTCGTAGATTCCTACATCAAACAAGCAACCTTGCGACTGCTGCACAAATCCGACGACGCCACCTTGATGCGCTGTGTTTCGCTAACCCATGTGTACGCGTCGATGAGCCACTCATACCAGACACTGGAGTCGTTCGTCTGGCGCCACATCGTGACTTCCAGCTCGGAATCGGCCGGGTAGTAGACGGGTTTCTATGACTGTTAGTCGCCTTCTCATCTTCAACACAATAGAGAGCGTACCTTAACGGGGAAGAAGATGGGGAACCACGAGATCATATCTTTGCTCTTCTGGTCGATGTTTTCGGGATGCGTGCTAATCTCAACCTTGTTTCCGTTCAGGGGCGCGTAAAGTACCGACTCGAAGTAGCCCGCCAGACCGTGGATGACACCTCTCGTGCGACAGACGAACGTGAGGTGGCAGACTCTGGAGTTGTGGTCGTTTGCGCCTACAGAACCTGCCATGCTGCCGCCGCCGCCGCCCATGACGCCGCCGGCTCTGCGTGTCTCTATCTGCTTTAGTGTACCCTCGGGAATAGGGTGGGAGAATTCCCAGGCCTGTTGGATGCGAGGGTGACCCGGTACGCGCTGCGCCGCAAAGTCGATGGCGAAGAGGCGAACGACCCAGGGCGTTTCGAAAGCGTTGGGCTCCATGGGCAGCCGCGTGAGAAGATCCGTGTGGATGCGCGGCGTGGCGATGGGGCTCATGTGCGCCGTGTACGACTGGGGAATGGAGATTCCGTAAGGTGCCAAAACGTGCTGGGCTCCGTCTAGGCACTCGGGCGAAAGCTCGTTGTCGCCGAAGGAGCCGAGAAGCTCAGACACCAGAATGTCGACCTTGCCGTACACCGCGTCTTTACCGGGGGTGCCGGAGACGAGAGGTCCCTTCCAGGCGCGCATGTCCGTCTTCACGACCGTCACCTTTCCGTCCCAGATCATCTCGTTCTGGCGCAGAAGATAGACGTAAGCGTTTGGGTTCTTCTCGATAGCCCAGACCTGTACTGGGACGCCGGTGGCCTGGCTGGCCTTAAGAGCTCTTGTCACGAGCGGTCCGCGTCCGGAGCCGACCACAGCAATGACGACGGCGCCATCGTTCGAAGATGTGGGTCTGCCGAGCTGCTTCCACTCCGCCAGTGCTTCCCTGCAGGCCGCCTCATATTGGTTGTACTTGACCGGGTCTCCCTCAAAAACCTCATATGTCGCCGACTCAAGGTTGTCGGACAGG
The DNA here is from genome assembly GCA_014235955.1 of Colletotrichum sojae. Lineage (NCBI taxonomy): Eukaryota > Fungi > Ascomycota > Sordariomycetes > Glomerellales > Glomerellaceae > Colletotrichum > Colletotrichum sojae. The sequence continues at coordinate 72,350 of WIGN01000098.1, read as the reverse complement.
GGCTGAAGGGGCGACTGAAGCCAGTCCTGGAAGCTGGTCAGGCTGGGCTGCTCCAAGTAAGAGAACACAGGCTGCTGCATCTCGAGGAACTTCATGTAGGAAACGTAAGAGCGGAAAGTCTTCATGGGGTCCGCGGACTGCTGGTCAGAATGGGCTTCGCTCAAGCTAGGGAAGTCCGCCGCGGTAGGCACTGCTTGACCCGTCGTTTTGACGGCCTGGACTTGAGCCTCGGCGGTTAGGACGGCCGGGTCGGGGCCAACATTGCTGAGGAGAAGCCAGGGAACGTTTTTTAGGCGCATGTACCTGAAGATCAACTCTTGCTGCGACTTATGCAGAGCAGGATGTCCACTTTTGTTACCCTGAAATGCGTTCGGGCCAAGGGTCAAGAAGTGCAGCGGCTCGGCGAACCACTTGTTCTGGAGTTCCTTCTCGGGCATGACTTTAGGGATCCGGATCGCTACACGTATGGTCAGTGGTTTGCCGTGCAGGCTGGGAATAGACGGCTCTTACCAACGAAGAGACGGACGCTATACTGGCAGATGGTGCGGATGGAATGCCACGAATCCCAGGCGCTGTAGATGTCGATGTCGTTACTGGCCTCGCCTTGAGGCCGCCGGGAAAGTGCCGACAGAAGCTCAACCTCCTCCTCGAGACCAGGCTCGCGATACATGGGCATGTGAACGATGAAGTTCACGCGAGGCGCAATTTCCATGGCCTCCTGGAGAGCTCGGGCATACTGAGAGACGCCCTGACTTCCTCCGTTTCTGGAGGCATCCCGTCTCAAGCCGGGCACGATAATGCTTCTAACCCCGCAGAAGTTTGCGTAGGCGACCTCGAGATTGAGGGTCTGACGCGACACACTGGCGACGACGGGATCGATCGAAGCCAGGTCGATCCAGGGGCTGACATAGGCAACGTAGGTTGACACCGACTGGCTGGGGAAGAGCCCAGTGTCCTTGGGGGTCAGAGGAGGAACGATAACCTCGGAAGAAATTGTGGCGTCGCCATGTTCCAGCTGCTCAAGATGGCCGGAAACAAGCTCCTTCACACGGGAGTGGAAGTACTCGTTGGTGATAGGGGCAGTGACAAAGCTAACCTGGGCCAAGGCTTAGTGAGGGCGAGGAGGGGCCAGGGCTTGTGGGGTGACTTACACCTGCATTGAGAATCTGGCCGTACTGGATGTCATCTAGAGGCTGGTCTCTGTTGGAGTCATGCTGGCCAAGGGCAAAAGTAGGCCTGTTGGGGGTGCTGAAGTCGCTGTCCATATTTGGTGCCGTGACGACTGGCTCGTCTATCGCTGTTGTTCTGGCGGTGGTGATGCTGCCCACTTGAATGATGCGATTTTCGAGTGGTGTAGTTACTCAACAACGCACAAATCACAGCGGTCTTCTAAAATAATACCCCTAGACGGCGGTACGAAACCCTGATGTTTATGCTCGAGTGGGAAGAATGCAGAAAAACAAGTTGAGTTGTAATGGTCAGCAAACCATACTCGAGGATGTGAGGAACAAAAACAACGTGCCCAAAACGAAGAAGAAAAGAAGGATCTTCTGGTGGGAGTTGCAATTACGGCTTGCGCTTGCTGTGGGGGAATCTAAGAAGTCAGGCTGTTCCTGCCGCCCTGAAAGGCAAAAATGCACCAGATTTTGTCAGGCGCAGGCATCGTGCCATTGGCTGCACTTGCCTGGACCCTGAAGAAGATAGACGGGGACAGTGCCCGCTGTCAGGGCGAGGTGGGGGGAAGAGATGGAAGTAGTAGTGTACAGAATAGGTACAGATGAGATGGCTGGCAGGAGCAAGAGGAAGAGATCCAGTCCCCCCTTGATTGAAGCTAAGTTTGGAGTAAGTCCAGAATCTGAATTCAACTGATAAGCTTCATTGAAAAAAAAAACACCACGTAAATTATCGCCAATTCAAGACATTCTTTTAGTGCCTCCCGTCTGGCTTCAATGTCTTTCATCGACAAGTCGCCGTACAGTGCGACTACCTTGGCATCTTTTCCTGAAGGTTAGGTACCCAGACACTGAGGGACTGCTTGACAGGTACCTAGGTATGTAAGTACCTAGGTATTACCTACCTAGGTAGCCATCCAGCTCATGCAGGCGATAGTCTTATCTTATCATCCCACATTCCCATTGGCCCGTGCTAGGCCAGGCCCGCCCAAATTTTTCCCGCGACAGCAAAAAGTTTCCCAGCAGCCTCGCATCGCTATTGCTCGCCGGCCAGTTGTTGCTGTTGTTGTCGTTGTCGTAGTTGCCGAAGTGTCAGGCGCAACCTCACCTCCTCTTCCCTTTTGAACCACCACGATCGACCGCTACTACCACAGACCCTCGAAAGATGGCCGACGTCGATTCCAAGGGCGGAAAGCGTCTCAGCGCCGATCGCGACGCAGCTTCCAGGAAGAAGTCCAAGAAGGAGGATTCCGACGAACCCAAGTACAACCCCTACCTCGCGCACATGAAGGAGGAGAACGGCTTCAACGCCGACGACGGCGCCGTTGACCCCAGCTCGCCTTTCGCCGGCTTCAAAAAGCGTGCCACCACCGCAAAGCAGGCCGAGAAGGTCGAGGATCTCGACACCAACGCCTTCACCGGACGCCCTCACTCGCAACAGTACTTCCAGATCCTGCAGGCCCGTCGCGACCTGCCTGTGCAGAAGCAAAGGTTTGTCATGTTCGCTTGCGCACCGCAAGCCTTTCCGGTTGCTAACAGTGAGCCAAAAGACAGGAGTTCCTCGACAAGTACCACTCGACGCAGATTCTCGTCTTCGTCGGTGAGACCGGTTCCGGAAAGACGACGCAGATCCCTCAGTATGTCGTCTACGACGAGCTCCCCCAGCTCAACCGCAAGCTGGTCGCCTGTACCCAGCCCCGTCGTGTCGCCGCCATGTCCGTTGCCCAGCGTGTTGCCGACGAGATGGACGTTACCCTCGGCGAGGAGGTCGGTTACAGCATTCGTTTCGAGGACATGACGGGTCCCAAGACCATCCTCAAGTACATGACAGACGGTATGCTTCTCAGAGAAGCCATCCACGACCACGAGATGTCGCGCTATAGCTGCATCATTCTCGACGAAGCCCACGAGCGCACCCTCGCCACCGATATCCTCATGGCCCTGCTCAAGCAGATCGCCGCCCGCCGCCCCGACCTGAAGATCATCGTCATGTCTGCCACCCTCGATGCCCAGAAGTTCCAGCGCTACTTCAACGACGCACCCCTCCTCGCCGTCCCCGGTCGTACCCATCCCGTCGAGATCTTCTATACCCCCGAGCCCGAGAGAGACTACGTCGAGGCCGCCATCCGCACCGTGCTGCAGATCCACGCCTCCGAGGGCGAGGGAGACGTCTTGCTGTTCCTGACGGGTGAGGAGGAGATCGAGGACGCGTGCCGGAAAATCAATCTCGAGGCCGACGAGATGATTCGCGAAATCGACGCCGGGCCTCTGGCCGTGTACCCCCTCTACGGTACGCTGCCGCCACACCAGCAGCAGAGGATATTCGACCCGGCCCCGGCACCCTACAAGAAGGGCGGCCGGCCGGGCCGCAAGGTCATCGTCGCGACCAACATCGCCGAAACGTCTTTGACCATTGACGGAATCGTCTACGTCGTCGACCCCGGCTTCAGCAAGCAAAAGATCTACAACCCCCGCATCCGCGTCGAGTCCCTGCTGGTCTCGCCCATCTCCAAGGCTTCGGCGCAGCAGCGTGCTGGTCGTGCGGGTCGTACCAAGCCCGGAAAGTGCTTCCGCCTGTACACGGAGGCGGCCTTCAAGAAGGAGCTCATCGAGCAGACGCACCCTGAGATCCTCCGGTCCAACCTTGCCAACACGGTTCTCGAGCTGAAGAAGCTCGGCGTGGAGGACCTGGTCCACTTTGACCTCATGGACCCTCCCGCCCCCGAGACCATGATGCGCGCCCTCGAGGAGCTCAACTACCTCGCCTGCCTCGACGACGACGGCGAGCTCACCACTCTTGGCAGTCTCGCCTCCGAGTTCCCTCTCGACCCGGCGCTGGCCGTGATGCTCATTTCGTCCCCCGAGTTCTACTGTTCCAACGAAATCCTCTCCATCACGTCCCTCCTCTCGGTGCCCCAGATCTGGGTCCGCCCGGCGGCCTCGCGCAAGCGCGCCGACGAGATGAAGGCGCAGTTCGCGCACCCGGAGGGCGACCACCTCACGCTTCTCAACGCATACCACGCCTTCAAGGGCCAGGGCAACGTCCCCGGCTCGGACCCCAAGAAGTGGTGCCACGAGCACTTCCTCTCGTTCCGCCACCTCAGCAGCGCCGACAACGTCCGCGCCCAGCTGAAGCGCATCATGGAGACGCACGGCCTCGAGCTCGTCTCGACGGCCTTCGAGGACAAGAACTACTACACCAACATCCGCCGCGCCCTGCTCTCCGGCTTCTTCATGCAGGTCGCCATGAGGGAGAGCTCCGGCAAGGTCTACCGCACCATCAAGGACGACCAGGCCGTCATGATGCACCCCTCCACCGTCCTCAAGACCGACTACGACTGGGTCCTGTACAACGAGTTCGTCCTCACCTCCAAGCAGTACATCCGCACCTGCACCGGAATCAGGCCAGAGTGGCTACTGGTAAGCACAAAACCCTACCTCCCGGGAATCCTACCTTCTTGTGGTTTTCTTAGCCCTGTCACTTCTCACTCTTTCCCCCGTCGCGCTTCTCATCCCAAGGGTTTTCCCCTCCCTCCTCCACACCACCCCTTATTCCCATCGGCAATCCTCCCGAAGCAAGCCCACTCCTCGTTCGCCCTTGTTGCAGAAACCCGATCTCCTCGGATGCGCATAGTGCGAACCCCTGGTCTTGCATGCCTTCGGCACTTGAGTTGGGGCCATGAGGAAACAACCAAATATGGATAGAAGAGAAAAAAAAATCGTTCGATGCTAACTTTGACTCCCCTGCAGGAAATCGCCCCTACCTACTACGACATCGACTCGTTCGACAAGGGCGAGGTCAAGACGGCGCTGCTGCGGGCGTCGGAGAAGAAGCGCAGAAAGGAGGCCATGAAGCAGGGCCGATGAGCGCGCGCGACGACTTTCTTCGCAGATCGTACTGCCGATGGTAGTGTATACATCCAGTCCTTCCTATTTTTTCCCCGGGGGTGGCTCCATTGGTTCGGCGCATCTACCGGTTTCCAATATCCGCCGGTAGAGCGGGCCAAGACCGGAGTTTGTCGGGATATGAACGTGACCGACAGACAAGGCGAGTCACGACAGAGAGAGAGAGAGAGAGAGAGAGAGAGAGAGAGAGAGAGAGAGAGAGAGAGAGGAAGCGGAAAAAAAAGAGACCATAAAGAGTGATGATCAATTTAGAGCCCATGTCGCGCGATCGAGCCTCCTACGGGGGCATCACAGCCATCGTGGCCATCGCGACTTTTACTAGTAAAATAAACAGCCCATGGAAATTTTCGGGGACTAGGACAGGGGTTTGGGGGGTGGTGGTTGTTTATCTTTATTTTATTTGTTTTTTATTTGGCATACCCATAGAAGACTCGCCAGAAGGAGAAATTCTGACCATGACAATTACCTACCTAGAGAGAGAACCTGGCAAGGGGGACACGGCCACCGCACAGTTCGCTTCGATGCTCGACAATCCCGCCGGGAGTTTGAAAAGAAAACAATTGCAAGGCCAAGCAAAGATGCCCGGAAAAAAAATAATAACGAATTGTCCAAAAAATATTGAGTCAATCGGCCCGAGCCTTGGGCGGCTGGAGCGAAGCATAGAGAAAGGGTGCGTGTTGCGGGCCCGGTTTGCGCTCAGCGGCGCGGATAGCTTGGCCTTGACCGTGGATACGGAATGTGTGGTAACACACGGTAATGCCACATCTACGTGTAATTGATATCCCGAGACCATCTTTCCCCGTGAAGATCATTTTTCTTAGTACCTTTTCTTTCTCTCTCTCTCTCTATTTCCCCGACGTTATTCAGGCTTAGCCATCCTTCGGCAGATGCCAGATGTGACGGGTCATACCGGCAATCGGCAAGGAAAGGGGGGCGGCTGGCCAACTGGCCTGGCTTCGGTGACGCGCAGTCTCGTGAGAATCGAGAGACAGGGGTTTTTTTTCCTTGCGAGCAGAGAGAAATGCCAAGGTCGAACAAGTCCCAAAAACCCGTTGCAAAGCGACCAAACAAGGTGCGAAAGGGGCCCGATGTCACCACGAACCCGCGAGGCGGCGGGCGGGAAGACCGGCTGGGTCTTTCGGTGAGGACCGAGGTGTCGAGACTTTCTAGCCCGTCTTTTTAGTCTTGCTAGTTAGGACGTAGGTCGTCCTAGTCCTCCCCCAAGCATCCGCGTATCCGCGCGTCCCCCCAGACGGACGTCCAAGACGACGGCGCGACGGCGCGCACGCGGGGATCATGCCGAGTGTCGCAGCGGGACGGGCTACGACCTTGCCGCCGCCCGCCCGCCGCGACGCTGTTTCTCGGTGTCCTTGCGCTAATCCGCCAACGTCTCGCCGAGGGTCCCGACCTCCGAGTTCCCTCCCACACGTAGTCGACGGTGAAGCTCTGCTCCCTTCCTCCCTTTCAACCTACTATCTCTCATACGTCCCCACTTCTCCTCCTGTACCTGGTCGACATGGTGAAAGCAGACCCAAGGGGCGGGAGAAAGAGAGGGGGGAAAAAAAGAAGAAAACCTTGGAAAGTTCCCTGAAGGCAAGTGTAAGCGAACCAAAAGACGGGCGAGGCAGGCGGGCGACGGCCGCGACCACTCACCACCGGCGAGCAACTTCAGGTGAGAGTTGGGCGGCCCCTCATTCCCGTATACTACTAACTATAACCCCTCCGACAAGGATATGCCCCCTGTCCTGGACGGACCTGTCCGCAAGCCCAGAAGAAATATGTACTAGGCGAAAGTGATATCAGAGAAATCTCATCGTGATGCAAGCGGTCGAACGCCCCCTCCTGCATGTCCTACCATACGTTCGTTAGCATGATAAGTCACCTTCGGTGTGACTTTCCTTCTGGTGCTTAGCTAGGCAAGACGACGGTTCAACGAAGCGCCTAGACCGCCATCGGCGGCTTATTGTCGAGGAATCAGGACCCTTAAGGGTGCAGGGCACCCTGCACGCCTGGCTGCGCATGGTAAGACGCGGTGCCTTCAAGCACGCCAGAGTTGGCCCAGCAAGATTTGACCTTGATAATGGCGCCACGATGATGCCTGGGCATTCTCCTAATCAGTATTACGGTACAGATACATATTACAATAGTAGCGCGGGCAGCGAAATGGATGAACCGTGGGGGCCGGACGTCGTCCCCGCGTTTTTACGTCGTTGGCTGTCATGAATCGTCTGTTGTGACGACACTGAACAGGGTTACCCAGGGCGTTTGGTTGTGGTTCGTGCTCGTGGCCGGCTTTTGTTGCGCCTGTAATCTCATGAAACCACACCGCCGGGGGATGTCACATTACGACATGAAAATGAGTGACTAAGCAACAGAGCAGCGCAACGCAACGCAAGTGTAGCGTCGAGACCGAGACCAAGAATAAGGCCCAAGGCCCAGGCCGAGTTGTCCAGAGGTACGGTACCGTACGGTACGGTACGGTACGGCATTCCGTACATGCGAGCTGAAGTAGGAAAGGAACATCACCAACCCTGGTCGAGCTGATCCTGAAAAGCCAATGGCGCGGTACGGTGCCGTACGTTACGCAGGCTGCTTGCTTGCACACCACATTTAGCCGGGGGGTCTGAAAGGCTGACGAATGGTTGTTCCCGGAGCGTACTCCTTTGCATGCCGGCGGCGCCCTTGACTTCATCGACGGCTTGACGGGGCTTCAAGACTTCTTGTCTGTCGCGTTTCGGCCGCCGAGTCGCCGACGCTGTTGCTTGACTTCTCTTGCTGCTCAACTAAGGGGGGGAGAGGAGGATGGCAAGCTGACCTCCGGTTTCTCACTGCGCCACGGCGGTTTCTGGAGTAATTCGCTGTTGGACGAGTTGGTGGCGTCTTCGCATATGCGGCATGGGGGGAGCTGATTGGCGGCGGCTCTTGTACTGGGACAACAAGTCCATATGTCTTCGATGCGACTTCTGGCTGCTGTTGGTTCCAGGGAGGGAGGTCAGAGAGCCACCAAAGCTTGCTGGCCAGTTTGCTTGTTTCTGTCGCTGTATGTTCGGTCGTAGAACTGACTTGTTGACGTGTCTCGACTCGAGATCCAGGCTGGGTGCCGAGTCAAGTTGGCCCCTCGTAGGCGAAATCAAGAAGAGTCCACAATGTTCTCTCTCGAGTCTTGAGCCCTGGCCTGGCTCTTTCTTGTAGATTGTAGGCTTCCGTAACCCGCATTTTAAGGCAGAATATCTGCCCCATGTTGGCCCGCCTGACTCGCATGGAAATAGCATCCGTCGCACTCGCCTGTCGGCCCCGCGGGAAGAAGAGTCTTCAACCACCGTAAGCATCACGCAGAAATCCACCCACCGTCTATCCACTCGAGCCAGATCCCCGGTGTCGTCCACCTTCTATGGAATCCAGGGAGTCTCACTCTTGATAAGCGCGGGAACCAAGAGTCAAGCCTGCGACGCGTGTGCCCTAGGCCAAGTGCAATACTGAGTACTGGGACGACAGGGCCCGACAGCAACAGCAGCAAAGTCTCGGCGTTGTAAATTGTGCTCGAGCAACGCTCGCTTGGGGCGGGCCTGAAGGGCAAGGGCGAATCCACCTCGGAGCCTTAAGGTGCAGAGAAGAAAAAGGAGAGAAAGGGAGGGGGGAAAGCACCCGTAACTGCTGGGCAATGCAGGCCCTCTTTGCATTCATTCTTCGCTACGTTGCAGATCGTCGTGTCTCCCCTCCTCTCCCGCCGGTTAAAACCTGTAGGCGGCAGCGGAATATGTGTGTGGGGATCTCGACGTTCCTACGGATATTCTTCCACTTGATGCCCTTTTGTTTGCCAGGACTGCGCGTAGTAGACGTGACGGGTCCATGCGGATGCAAGAGAGTGCGGATGCAAGAGAGTACGGATCAGACCAAAGAGTCAAGTCTGGCAACAGAAATCTGATGCTTACCGGCCGGACTCTCTGTTGGGCATCGGCTGAGCCCTTGTGATATCGTTCGCGCACCCCCGGTGCCTGGCCGTGGTCGGATGGTCCCAGGTCTGCCACGCACCTCGCCCAAGTTGGAGCGCCAGCGGAGCACCGTTGTACCCGCCGTCGAGGTTGTCGTCGTCGTCGTCGTCCGCCCGGATCCGAAATGACACCTTGACGACCCAAACCCAGACCAGGATGCGGCGGCCGCTAAGGTAGGAAACTCGCTGGTTCCGTTTGGCAGCGCCGCGTCGAGCTCTACAAGGCACCTGGCACACAGCCTCGGGACCCGGGGTTTCTGGACGGCGGATCCTCTTTTCTGCTCCTGTGAGGAGGTATTCTGCTTCCTTGCTGCAAGTTGAGCTGGTACCTGGGCGGCCATCCCAGCCACCCAGGGTTCCTATGCGCAGCTGCTTGTTCCAGGCCAAGATCCTTCGGCACCTCGATATACTTTGCGGGCTGCAGAAACGAAGCGCTTTTAGTGTAGCTGAGCCTGGGCTATTGTCTCCTCCTCGTCTTCTTACCTCCCCCTCTCCCCCTCAATGGCTTGCGTCCCGTTTGATCTGTATTACCAGCTCGAGGCACCGTGCCGACGACGCTACCGGAAGCTAGGGTTCGAAAGTAGACTTTTGCCATGGTGGGGGAGAGGGGGCAACGAGGTAAAATCTTCCTTGACGCCATCGCTGGCGGTAACTTCTGCATGCTGGAAGATTCCCGCCAGCCGCGGGACACCCAAGCCATGCTGGCACCGTCGTGCATGGGTCTCTGCACCCGGAATCCCACGAAGCACCGCCGTGGTATCCTCAGTTCCCGCTCTGCTTGAGCCTGATCTTGTCGTTGCCGCCCAAAACCCCATTTCAATGTGATTTGAATCAAGATGTGCGACGGAGGTTCGGAGTCGCCCCGGTGTTCGATGTGGGATGCCTGGTCCATTCGCCCAACGTTCACGAAGGGCACAGGACCGTAAGTCGTAGACTGTCGCTCCCTCGCCCAGCCAAATATGCAGGAGGATGCCTCCAGGGATTTGACTATAAATATCAGCGGGATATATCTGCTGGTGACTGGCGGATGGCCTTCCAGTTGCGGGCATCGCAAACTCAAAGCTCCAGTAATACATGGTAGTTCATTGTTTGTCCTAAGGATGAGGGGGGCAGGAAACCCCCATCCCATCCCAGTATCCCACCGAGCACCGTTCCGCATTAGACTACTACGAGGTGCATGGACAACGTCAGCCAGGGTTGTCCGGAAGGAGGGAGATCAGGAGCTATCAAATCCCGATTGCTGTCTTGATAGCCCCGCGTCTCCTTTCCATTGCCCTACTGCACCTGGGTTCTTTTCGGGAACCTACCTACGTTTCTTTCTACACGCCCCGGGGAGCGGACCTGGGAGCTGGGGGCTTGGAAACAAAAGTCGAGGCGGCCAGAGAGACAGCAATCATCAACTGTGGCCCCAACGCAATAACACTAGGGACACAGCCCACGACTTTGAATGCAACTTCGGGTTGGGCCGTCTGCAACCCGCTCTGAAGCCGTTTTGGCTTGTAACCGGCCAATTGGGGCCGTCGTCTGTTCTGCAAATGCAGTTCATAGCATACTCTATTCACAGCGGTCCGAACAGCAAGTAGTTTGGCCGTTGCGTTTGCCACCGTCGTAATCGAGGTTAGTTGCGCCCGCCTTGGCTTTCGCGATAACCCCTGGATGTGCGGTATTGCCCCAGTGGTATAGTATCGTACGCAAGTCAAGGAAGCCACCGAATAGCATCCATGCGCGATGGACTGAAATCGGATTACCACTTGCGTGTTCATCAACGGCTCCGGCTCAACTGTCGGGTCTTTGCCCGCGTTTGCCCCTCTTCTCTTCAACGTGGCAATCCGAGACTACCAATCCCGCGTGCTGTGTCTCGCTCGAGAAGGAGAGGCGAGACTCGTGCAGGCACCAGCCAGCTAAAGTGTACGGTCCGTCCATGCATAACCTGTGCTGTAGATCGCAGCCTCCTCTCCTTGGACAGAAGAGACTGCGCTCTTATCTCCCCAGGCCGCCCGTTCTTCGCCTTCGCCGCGTCGAGTCCAAGGTGGATGAAGGCTTCTCGGAGCTTTTCGCCGCGTAGTCGAGCACATGCTAGGAGCAACGAGAACATGGGCCAATGCGCCAAGTTACCGTTGAGGCATAAGATCGGTCATGGTCCGCTCCGGCCCAGCGAAAGTACATGTAATAGCCTGCTTCGGAACTCTCGCAAGTCTGGATGGTGGTCATGTATTATAATTCGGGGCAAAAGTGGGCAAACCATAAGCTTCGTCAGTGCCATCACGGCTTCCAAGCACCTCCCTGGCGCATCTTCCCGGCGATACAGACTGCAGAGGCCCAGATCCGTTTCTCATGGCGAACCCGGAAGAACCGTCCGTAGCACCTGGGCGGACCGTTGAGGTCTTTGCCAGACGCATAGACCAAGAGGTGTCTGACAGAAGTCAACCGATCATGACTTCTGTCTGCCAAGGTTACCTTGCCAGCCTTTGCGTGGTAATAGCCCAGGGATGCCAGTGCCACGGTACCACCTTCAAGCTTCCGAACTGAATAATGTGGCGCCGAGAAAGACCAGAGACCGACCCGCTAGTCTCTAGCTCCCGGTGAAAGTGTGCAGTGTGAATCCAGCCAAAGCGGAGTCTGGGCGTCTTGAAAATGTGAAAGGCACCGAAAAGGAGTAGTCCCACCTCGTCTGTTGGACGTACCCGGGAGGTAGATGTTGAAGCGATTCACATTGGACCGGCGTCTCAACTTCTATGCCTGTCCCACAGTTTGCCGCCCTACTCGCGTGGGTATGCCTTGATCCCGGTCCCGCATGTTGATGCCCATGTGCGGGCGCTTCCGAGTTCACTCAACTGCGGCTATGGTGAGGCAAGTGTTGTTAAGGTCGTTGGCTGCATGAGAAGTTTAGAATTTTTTTAGAAAAGAAAAAAGCCGCAGTCAAGAATCCAGCCAAGTTGCCATGCCACCAGAAGCGGCTGACCCTTTGCCACAGCTACGGGGATCCCGTGCCATTATGAAGAGTGCCGACAGACCAAGGTGGCTGCCAGCAAGACTCGAAGCTCTGGCTCTCGAGTGGCCGGTGGGAGAAGACGCATAGAAGTAATGAGATTGGCATCGGCAATTCCTTTTCCTCCAGTATGCTGGAGGCGAGCACCCGATTCGAGCTCCATAGTCACTATGCATGTGTTTGCGTGCTGATGCTGGCTGGGTACACTGCATGATGGAGAAGGATGTCGACGTTGCCTTGTCTAATACAACCTGGCGCGGGTCCCTAAGGCAAGGGATCCTCAAGGATTCAACTCTTTCCGGAAATTGCTGCATTAGCTGATAAACCTGGGAGGTCAGCGAGACTCAAAAGGCCGGCCTGCAGCAGCTGTGGTGCCATGGCGAGGGAGGGTACTTTGATGTACATCGAGGGCTGCATACACCGTCTAGGCCAGTCCGCCAGTCCGCCCGTCACGCCGCCTCTTGCGGATACCGGACTTTCCGCAAGTGAGCTCTTTGTCTGTCATACTTGGTTAGGGCTTCATGGAAGACCAAGCCTAGGGCTGATGCGGCCCCGGACGAGGAGGGAGCCGAGGCTGGGCGCGTGGACGTTGTTGGCGGCATGCCATGCCATAATAACAGTCATGGAGGATGTTGCTCTCTTAGCATTCTGTGACCCGCGAATTTGGTGGCACCAACGGCTTCTCACCCGCCCCTCCCCGCCTGTCATGTTGCGGGCTCCTGCAGATCGCGATGTTCATCACTGCACCCCTTGTGCCCTTGAGCCTCATGGCCGTCCAGATGCGTCTCGCGTCGCACCATCTTGTGGTGCCCGCTCGCAACGGCACCCTGCAACGGGCTCCAAATTGGCAAAGGTCAGAAATGGCAGAGTCGCCTCAAATCCGGTCCACACGTAGCTTTTTCGCCAGAATTCGCTCTCGGGTGACGCTTGATGAATCCACTCGACGACAAGAGGGGCCGTTGGAGGGAAGTCGGGGTTAGGAGACGTGTTTCATTGACTCTGCAACTCTTTTTTATCAGCCCTCACAATCCCTGCTCTTCTTGGTGCCTGCAAGCCACGTTCCCATGCGGGAGCCAGTCCCCATGATCTGCCCTTCGCTGAAGGACCATGGCCGTGATCCGTGGGCGAAGTCACACATCGTGCAGACATGCAGATGTACAGCATTTGAGTGGGTATGCGCTTGACAAGTCGTCGACCGTGCCGTAAGACTTTTGCCGCAATTAGCACCCTGCGAGCAGTCAGCATGCATTTCTGCAACCCTCTCAATGTGTCCGCAACCGTAATCCTGCAACTCTGCAAAACTTGGTCAGGGTATTTTTCTTACCTTTGCCTGTCGCCAGTAGCCGAACACCGAACTCCCGTCGATTATAAAAAGGGTCCTCTGGAACTTGACATTCGATCGTTTTTTCCCCTCTCTCCAGTGTGTAACCAAAGAAACAGATTCCTCAGCCCTTCCTGGCCCATCTCAAAATACTCAGATCAGTCGTATCCTTTCACAATGGACAGTTATCCTTGCGTCAACCGCTACAAGCATGGTGTCGACTGTCCCAAATGGGTCAGAGTTCCCAACGTCCGTTGCGAAGATTGCATAGTCGTAAGTGGAGCTCACCGTGACGTGTGTATATAGCACGGGGCTCTAACGAAGCACCAGTACAACCGGTAAACGTCGAAACGCAAAGTAATCGAACAATCCATCCTGTCCTCCGGACAACGAAAAAGACTTGATTTTGTATAAGGGCCACGCCAAGTCGGGGAACTTGTGATTTGGAACCGCAGCGATCGGTCAACGGCTGCGAATCCTGGCCTTCCTGGTGTCTTTGCCTGGAGGATGAAGGACTGCATGGCGGAAGCAGATGATACTGTAGTACTGGGGCTGCGGCTGCGGTCTCAGTCTGTATCGAGAACCATCATTTGCCTGGAAAGCTGGCAGAGAGGCGTGAGATTAGGCGCCCTCGGGGCTGTAAGTGTTGATCAGTAATTCAAACGTTCATCCATGTGTGTTCCCAATTCGACGAAAGCCTCGCAAATGGCTGTGACTGCTTTGCTGTTCGAATGACTGCAACCGAACACGCTCCATCCAACCAGAGACAACGGAGGAAAGGCCGTTGTTCAAACATGATATAACTCTGCTGTCGGCCGACTAGTTGCAGAATGACCAACGCAAGGATACCGACTGGGTGGAGGCCTTCCGCAACCTTGATAGATGAGAACATCTCGTTAGGATGCCGAGCGTAAGGTCGCCCCCGATGCGAGCCAATAGACTAAGAACCGGGGAGCGAGCGGCGACAAAGCAGATCAGGCAGCGTCCTCCGTTGTGGAACGACGGTTGCGATCGAGAGCTTGCGCTGAGATCGCGGAGGGAGAGAGACTTGATTGGGCCGAGGAGGACGAGAACCGACGTTGACTTGCAAGAAGTATGTATTACAGGTAGGTCAGCGGGGTTGCCTGGGAGGCATGTGTTGTCCAAGTCGGCGATAGGGCGCGGCCAGCTGAGTCAAAAGATTGACAGAGGCCTTTCGAAGCGGCCAGCTGCATGAAGCCGAGTCAAGTCAGAGGCGAAAGGAGAAGGCGAAGCGGTAACCACCTCAGGTCGAGTAGAGGACAAAGGGTCGACTGAGGGCTTCCGCGCACGGTGAAGAGCAGGACGACCGACCAAGGAGGATTCAATATGCAGACCGGCAAGCCGGCAGGCCGGGATTCTCGCATGATGAGTCCAGCGAGCCAAGCATCGATGTCGCCTGCGCAGGATGATTCGACGGCCATGGTAGTAATGGTGATGACTACCTGGACAAGTCTGTAATACGTGACGACAAGTGAACTGGGACAGACTGTATTAGCTCATCAGCGTGCTGCAACGACGACGGAGCAGTCACGGGCAGGGAGGGGGAGGAGGGGGAGGGTACCGTGTGGGAGGACCAGGTACTATTATTACATAGCATGTAGACAGACAACCTGGAAGACGGTGGACGGTGCGAGGAGCAGGTGAGAGGTAGCGAAGATGCAGAACGGCCCCAATCGCCAAGGCGTGATTGGCGAAAGCTCACTTTGGAGCGAGCGTCGCCGCAGCGCTTTGCAGGTTTGCAATGCAAAGGCGGTCAGAGGTTCTGCGCCTCCAGTGTCCGCGCCGGCTTGCGGAGGGGCGAAGACCGCAACGGTTTCCCCTCGGTGCCGTGGTGTTCGTTGGTTGATGATGAAGTCTGCACATGCGAGCGAGGATTGGTTATTTCCTGGCCGTAGGTCGTCGATGTCGGTTGGGGGTGGCGGAACAACTCATTCTTTGTGACATGTCGCCTGCTTCCCGTCATGGAGTCCATGCTTTGAGGAGGATAGCCCGTCCCAGCGGCGGCAGAAGGCAGGTTGATTCTAGCGGGCCCTGCTTTGATACGAGCACGACGCGACGTCGATTGGACCGCGGGAGAGGCAGGCGACCTCATCTGACACTGCAGCCGTGCATGATACCCTAGACGTTGGTCGTAGATGCAGTTGGAGTTGGAATTGGCGTTGGCGTTGGCGTTGGAACACTTAAGGGAGTGCACAAAATAATGATGCATGGCTGGAGGCCAAGGCATGTACCTGTCGTTGTCTGCGCGAGCTCAGGCCATACTAGCATCGATTCCTGAATGTTGAGGGAAGGAACGGATCGAGAGCAAGGCAAAGCAAGAAGGTGCTCTCGGTCCGGTCCATTGTAGCCAGCAAGTAGTTTCCATGTTGAAGTCCATGTATCTAGGTACCTACTAAACCTGGAACTCTACCGGATCAGATCGTGCCTTCTTCTGTCTTAGGCAGTCCCGCCCGTCTTTCCTCGCGACAGTACTGGAAAGCGGTGCTATGCCTAAGGCACTTTACCTTGCGTGTAGTACTATGTATGTACCTGGGTATCTCTTTGGGGTAGGAACGTCCCTTACACTGCAGACAGGCAGGTACGGGTAGATCCCTTATTTTGACCGCGGCGCCTCGCCTACCGCCCCATCCCGCCGTACCTACCTACCTAGGTAGGTAGTTGTGTATATTGTGTAGATTTTGAGGTAGGTGCGCCGTTGATGCCTCTTTCTCGGGCTCTCAATTGACCTTCCTAGTGCCTAACTTTAGGTACCCTTGTCAACTTGTGTCCATTTGATGGGAAAAGTGGAGCATTGACAGCAGCACAGATCGCATAGTGCTACTATTGCCTACCTAGGTAGGTAATCACTCTCCCGTAGCAATGTCCCAAGACGACGATACAGGTGACAGGCACATGGAACGACGACATCTCTTCCTTCCTAGGTACATACCTACAATATAGGTAGGTACGAATAAAGGCAGGCGAATCTCGATTCTTGAGGTGCCCGCCCCTCCCTCGCCTGTATACCTATCCCGCGAGCCGAATGACTAGGTATCTACCTAGGTGCTTTGTCCAGAGGTCTGCAATACTAGTTGGATTAGGTAGGAGCGCTCAAGGCATATCATCCAAGAGACGCGTGCCTGTGTGCGTGGTTAGGTGACACAGCAGGAAACAAAGACGACCACACAGCACCGCCGTTTGACAGTCTGCCGCAGCCGCCAACGACATCCAACCTCAGCACCCAGCACCCAGCACCCATCAGCATCAGTGTACTATGTATTACCGCATACACTAGTCATGTACGCCATGTACATAGTATCGCCGCCGTCTGCTTGGGTCGAGGGCCAACAGGCTAATTACGCGAAGTCAACTCCGTCCCACTCCTACGCCGCACCTCACCTCGGGTAAAGTCACTTACATGCCATAGTAAGCACGACAAGCCATTAGAATCAACGAGATGCGTGGCATGACCGACGGCTACTCAGCCAGCCGGCCCGGTCCACTCAGCACACTCGCTGGTGCCAGCATCAACCCTCACCGGCGGTGCTTTCCAAGGCGGAAGCGAAGGCGAAGGCGGAGGCGATCAACCACATCGGCGAGGTAGGTAATCTTCATACTATCCGTACGGATACTAGAACAAGACTCACTCAACTCTTGACGGGCATAGCACGGACGGGCGCATCGGACGACGAAAGGTGACACAAACCACATGCGGCCTGGTGGAGTCGGCGTCCGGCTCCTCGACTCATCCTTCCCCGTTGGTTGGAAGCGGCGGGGATCGGAGCCTCCACGGGTTGGTTATCTTGGTGCCTGGCTCCTGGGAGATGGAACCGGACCTGCTCATAGGAATCGCCCGATAAACAGGCCTTGCATCGGCCATCGATTTACCTTGGGCCCACGATCCTCTCTCCTCGTCCGAAGCCCAAGTGCTCCAGCAACGATCCTGCTGGGCGGGAATAGTTCCCGTCTCCCCGCCTCCCCGTCGCCCTGTTCTCCAATACCCCGGGTCGCGGTTACCAACGCACATAGTACTACAACACAGAACCGAGTCAGCCATCGCGGGCCATGCCCAATATCACGAGAAAACGCGCCGTTTTGAAGTGGCTAGGCATAGAGCAATGTGTTGCGATACCCCATATCTGATAGGCAGCGATGCCGTGCGCGAAACGCAGGTGCGCATGGTGCAATGAGACGAACTACAACGCCACGGAAGGCCGACCTTCTGACGGCATCATCACCTCGAGCGTCAGCCGCGCGCCATTTTAGTTGTCTGAAGGCATACTTTGCGGCTCTCGACGCTGATGCCATCACGTCGTCCTCATGCCGTTCTCTTCCAAATTGCCAAGAACGGATGCGATTGTCAGCTTGCAGCCATCCTATCACAGGGCTAATACCTAGGCAACGCATTCGAAAAGGGCTCCGCACTTCCATATGCTTGTTTCCCATCCTATGACGGTCTATCCCGCCCCGTCACAACCAATCTTGGTTGACTCTCTCCCTCCCTACCTGTGTACGGTACCCAGATGCCGACCCTCTCCGGTGACTAATCCCTCACCCACGCAGGTATCTACTAATACCGCCGGTTCCTTATCCTCGGAGACGGCCTTGGTGCGGTGCTGTCAAGCAACCCTGTCCGCCATGCTGCCGCTACTCACACAGTTCCCCCTCGTCGGTGCCGAGTCCTCGGCCACTTCCCGTCGGACCGGAGCAATGCGCCCGAACCAACTCATCCGGTTGGAATACCTTTTCCGTCACCCTCTCCGCGATTCCAATGTAGCACAGATGCGGATCTGCCCATGCCTGTTGTGTTCTGGGCGCTCAACCCACTGGTACAAGCCACACTCGGCGTAGGGCAATTGCTCCCTGTCTAATCTACAGTCTAACTGTCTACGGCTCTTCTCGCAGCCGCGCCCTCCGGAGCTCCTGATTGTTCTGGTAATGAGACGTATCGAGATCGAAAAGAGCCATATGCAGCACCACTGCATGACTGCAGCTGTGCAGGGATCACAGCCAAGGAGGGGGTGATGGAGAAAAGGCGGGCCATGCGCGAGGACGCAGTGGAAGAGACGTGGACAGGCGACACAAGTGGAAAGGAAAAGGCTCAAGTGGAAAGTTGTGTTAACTCGCAACTTGCGTGGATATACGGACTACAGCAAGGCTGCATGCCGTCATGCCATGACTGGCTAGGGCAGAGATGCGTTGTGTTGCCTACTCTAGTTTGTCCCTCATACCTGCTCACGGGGATGCGGAGCGAGACCCATCATGCAGCATCTCCAGCATCTCGACCGGCCGGTGGAACCTCTTCCCAGTCTTCACGACACGCCCCTTCACCATACACCCGTCCCGGTAGCCAGTCACATTCTCTCGGTCGTGACTCCGGGTGTCATGATTGGTCGCTCCGCTCCTTGGCCAGCCTTTGCCCGACTAACCCTCTCTTTCCATGTCTTTGAATAGGACCGAGACAACATGCATGCACAGTGCCAAGCGCGACATTATAGGTATAATCCAGGTGGTGCCATTAAGGTCTCATAAGTCATGCCACGAATCAAAATCCCCTCTTCGCTCCTCGTCCTAACCGCCGTATCATTACAACAAGGCTCCAGCGCCCATCGCCAACAGTCCAACAGCCATGGCCCACGCCGTCGGGGGCGACAGGGACCCAGCGGCGTTGCCCCATCCGAACGGCAGCCCCTGCGTCTTGAAGGTGACGTTCTGCGGGATGGTCTGGTTCCAGCACTGGGCGTTCATGATGTCCAGGTTCGTCAGGTCGTTGGGCTCCCGGAAGAACATGTAGTTGTTCTGCGGGATGTCCTTGAAGCCCTCGGTGTTGTAGGGGAACAGGTCGCCCGAGTCCGTGGCGCTGGTGTTGCGCAGCAGGATGCACAGCACCTGGCCCGGGTAGTCCTTGTACATGGCCGGGTAGGCCTTCATGACGTCCGAGTTGGTGGTGTCGCCGACCAGGATGAACCTGCGCTGGGGGAAGGTGCGGAAGATCTTGTCGAGCAGGAACCGGCGGATCGAGAGGGTGGCCTGGACGTCGGAGAAGTTGAGCGGGCGCGTGTCGAAGCTGCCCAGCGGGTACGTCTTGTAGATGAACTCCATGTAGTTGCGCGTCACCTGCTCCGGCGTCGTCGTCAGGTAGTGGAAGTGGAAGTCCGGGATGGACGCGGACCAGTTGGCGTAGATCTCGGGCATGTTCTCCCAGGGGGTGAAGGGGCGGGCGAACGAGTTCAGGAGGCCCTCCTTGGGCTGGTAGATCTTGGTGACGCGCAGGATGTCGTCGATGTCTGACAGGATGGTGACGCCCTGCGGGGGCACGAGGTACGCCGTCGCGTTGCCCGTCATGGTGCCGTTGACGTACATGTTCAGGGTCTGGATCGAGTTGGTCTCCGTGCCGGGGACCAGGTGCCCGCCGCCCGAGCCGGTCGTGTTCTGCAGCTTCACGAACGCGTCGAAGTCGCCCTGGCCGGTCGTCAGATACGGCATGCTGATGGTCTGGGCCCCGCCGCGCGCATTGACGGCTCCGCCGCTCGCGCCCGGCCTCACGGACACGTCGTTGACGAAGTTGACCGTCACGTTCTGGTCGCCCTGCTGGACGACGAAGATGGACTTCGTCACATTGCGGGCCTGTGCCTGCTGGTCGGGGGGCAGGTCGGCGACGTCGACGTCGATGAGGAAGATGTTGGCCAGGTCGTCGACCTTGGACTGGCTGATGTTGGGCTGCTTGAAGACGTTGCCGTGGACGCGGACGTTCCAGCCATCGTCGGTCCAGTTACCGTAAGCCCTGTCCGAAAGCCAGTCAGCATTGCACACGCCGGACGCGTACCTGTGTCTCCCCCTGATGACTTACGGAACGTTCAGGACCTGAGTGGGCTGCGCCGCGAGGTCTCCGTCGCTGATGCCCAACGAGCTGAGCACCTGGGTCCCGGTGGGGAAGTTCTGGAAGAAGTTGGGCACGCCCGACGCGACGAACGAGGAAATGTCGCTGCCGAGGCCGCCCAGGACGCTGTGGACGTAGCTGCCAATGTCGTCGGTTAGATCGGGACTCCGGCGGACACGCGTGGGCGGGGGCGTGATCATGGGATGCCGGGGGTCGACGGGATGGGGAGCATCGGCGGCGGGAGCGGCAAGAACTGCCGGCAGAAGCGCCGCGGACAGCAGAGACGCGCGGAGGAGGGCCATGATGGATGCTGAAGACGGGGATTTTTCCAAGACGAGGAGGTATAGGAGACGGCAACGCGATTCCGTAGTCCGTAGGTGAGGTGGGTGTGATGTCAGTTCCCTGTTAGGGGGTTGGAAACACTAACACCGATGAGGACTTGACAACTGATAAACACACAACGTTCCTAGACGGTACCAGCCGAGATCAAGCAGAAAGACTCTTGAAAGGCTTTCACCACGATGGAGGAAACAGCTACGGTGGATGGACGTGGAGGAGATGCGGGAAATAATAAGATTGCCGTCGTCGTCGTCGTCGTCGTCGTCTCGGAGGTCGCTGACCTGTCTCACCCCAAACCAACCTTCCCGTCCTTTGATGAGCTGACGGTGCCTTGTTCTCGCCCAGCCCGCCGTTCCTGGTATGGCTGAATGGCTGCAGATGGTGACGTCAAGGCGCTGGGGAGAGCCGAGCTGGGTCAGGGATTGGACCATTTAGCGGGTTTCAGATGCACTAAAGGGGAAGCCAATCAAGCTTTCGAGTGTGGGGGGGCCCGCTGTCACTCTAGCGAATGGCTTGCTGAAGCCCTGTAAGTGCTAATACTGCGCAAAGACATTGAAAGGCTTTTCGCAATTGACGATTGATGGGATGTTCCTGGGCGTTTCGATTATTGCTTCTACCGCAGCAAATGCTAGTTTCAAGGGTAGGCCCGTGGACGACGTCCGAGTTTAAAATAAGCACCCTGCGCCGCGTTCGAGACCCAGTTCGATCTTTGCCGTATGCCCTCAGCCTCAAATAGCCCCATTCAAGACCCCATCCCGCAACCCGCGGCCCTCGGCCCTGTCCGACGAGTTAGCACCTGTATCAGAGTTTTCAGAGGAAGATGGGTGTGACTTATCCCCAGCCGCAGGGGGTTGCCATCTCGCCATTTCTGGAGAGACGGCAACCAGGGCTACCTTCCGATGGCCTGCCCTTTGAGTTCCAACGAGCGCGCACTCCGAGCGGTTGGGAGAGACCGGCAGTCCATCTCGCAAACGATCCTGGACAAGCACAAAACTTTGACTCCAACACGAGATGGGTCCCAGGGTCGCTTGGATCTGTCCAGCCGTTCATCGCCTCCTACCCAGAGCGCTGCCAGGGTTGCTTGCGCTACCTCCTGCTCACGAGCCTCCTCCCTCATCTGCTCAGCCCAACAGGCCTCGGCGAGCCGAATCGCAGCCTGGGTCGGGCCCTGGCAGACCGAAAAAGCTCTCTCTGTTTGTGTCGCACGGCCTCCTGGGACTGGTTTTTGTTTCCTCTCCGCCTGGTGGCTGAAGGAGGGCGTTCCGCGCGGACAAAAGACGTCCATAAAAACCGCGCTCTCATCTGCAGGGACCTCCATTTCTGGAAGATCTACAGGAAGTTGCTGATCTCAAGTGAAACCAGCGGGGGTTTGGCGTCCTCCGATATCGTGGGATAGAACCCACGACTGAAGGCTGATGCGCCTGGCCAGGTCACATGCAGGCATGTCACGCCCATGGCGGTTGCCGTGGTGTGGTCCGGGGAGACGCCGACTGTCTGCAGGGTCCAACGTGGGCAGCTTGTCTGCTGAGTAAGTTCCAGATCGTGCTTTGGAGGCGTGGGTGCCGAGGGCTTTCAGCATGGCAATTCGATTTGTCAGATCCACGAGTTTCCGTTTGTAGCCTTTGAATCCTCGCAACACCAAGGTGCGACCGGCAAGGGAGACAAGACACGGCTGTAGAAACTCTGATGCTGACTGCTTGTGGCCAATGCTGCGCTCTTCCCGTACCTCCTCGACACTGGCTGACTGCCGCCACTTGGGCAAGTCATAAGCCTGGAGTAACAGATCGAAGTCCGCACGACCCTGCAACTGTGTCTGCTGTCATCCCCGAGCGACCTATTCTTGGCCAGAGTACTGTTTCCAGCGGAAGGTCCTGACGAGCGTCCTCAGACCAGAGGCTCTTACCCAAACGACTCATAGCAACCCCCTTTCGCGCACCTAATGGTGACTGGACTGTGTTCCCCGTCAGTCCGCCCGCGAGGCCCCGTTCAACTGCACTGCTTTTCAGCAGCTCAGTTTCGCAGGCAGGCCAAGCCGACTTAGAAGACGGGGTCGACGACTGCGGACGCAAAACTTGAACCAAAGGGCAACTTAGGGTTAAGTTCCGAAACTCGTTCTCCCAGCCGGACTGTTGTCGGGCGCCAAGGCCCATAGGCCACGATAGATCCAATCGCGGCAAGCACGAGGTCCTGATACAGGCTCGGATGCGACGTATCGTGGATTTCCAGCCCGGACTGAGAGGTCTGCGATAGACATTCCGTGAGGAAAACGAGAGTCGGAGAACTGAAGGGGAGGCGTCGTGTGAGAGTGCCGCCGCGTCTGCGAGACACGCGTGGGCGAGAGAGCTTTCCGTTCGATCTGTCAGGCCGTTTCCAGCTGGTCTCCGGCGCGTATCTCGAGTTTGGTGCCGATGAAAACTGAGCATCAGAAGGTGGCTCCTGCAATTGAGGGCGCGACATGCGTGAAAAAAGTGTTGGTAGAAGAAAACGGGTTGAGAGGGAAACAAGTAAACAGCTGGAAGGAAGCAAACACGCAATGACGCGAAAATATGGACCCACCATCGCGCCCGCGACGCGAAGCACGTGACATAAGATACAGCATGCACAGTGCTCAAACTGACCCACACGGTACCTCGCTTGGTTCTTCGCCCTTCTAGAGAATTAGTAACGTCAGAGAGAGAGATCTCCTGTTCACCTACACGAGACGCAAACAGACATGGAAACAGATGCGCCCGGAACCGACCGCCGCAAAAAATTGGCGGATAGTATCCTCGACGCAGGAAAACGCGCGTTTGACCCTTCTTCCGATGCTTCTGCTAAAGAAGCCGCTCAGAGGGAGTTCCAGCAACTCATCAATGAGTATGTGCACGCTGCGAGCTGCTATCTCAGGCGGCGCATTCTGACAGGAGAATTAGGAATGGCTCTTGGAACTTGTTGCCCGTGTTGAACGCCCTGATCAAGCCCAACGTCGCCCCACCATGGCTTCGTTCCGAGCTCATGAAGATTTTGACACTGATCCCGCTGCGCCCCGACGGCGTTCGGGGGACGATGGAGTTCATCTTTTCGGTACATCCTAGCAGTACTCTAAAGGCCTCAGAGGCGGCGACTCCTCAGAAGAGGGGCGCCAACATCACCCAGGAAGCCATGGCTGTCGTTACTCGTATCCTCACGTCCCCTGCCGCGACCGTGTCACCCGAGGACTGGTTCTCGGCAGTAGCGCCCCAGCTTATGGTCCTGCTGGATGGCAAAGAAGGCCCGGAGCTCATCACAGCTGCAGCTCAGATCATCATGTACGGAGTTCTGGGAAGAAAACAGTTCGGTGCACCTGGTACAGTGTCCCGCAACGTACGAAAAATGCCAGAGTTGACATGGAACCAGGTTCACCGGGCTGGAACGTCTTTGTCGAGCCGTTGCTGTGCAACTTGAATCCGTCCCGGAAAGCCGTCGTCGGCAGTGACAGGGTCAAGAAAGAGGAACCAGATGATGTTGTCGATCTGAGCGGCGCAACTGCCCTCGTCTCTTCGAACGATCTGTTTATGACTCTCAAGCGCTTAACGTCCCTCATCAACTACACCCCGTTCCCGTCACAGACCAAGAGGATACTTGACCCGGTGCTCCCCCAGTTGTGGGAAATCTCTTGCTGGGGTGAGATGAGCCCCAAAACGGAAGAGCGCTACTCGAAACCGTCTCGATCGCTACTCCACACATTCCTGAAGCTAAGTGCTCCAATCACCAAGTTGCACCTACTCATCGACAATCTTGTCTATCGTGGCGACTCGGCCAAGGACGGAGTGCCATGGATATTTCAGGCAACATCCGATGGAGACCTTCAGATAATCGGCACTCCTCTTGGTCAGTCCGCACAGCTGCCAGAGCTAAACTGGAGCGAAATCCAGAAACGGTCCGATGCCCTCGTTCGTCTCATGATTCTGAGCTGCACCCCTGACGAAATATCTTCCTTCTTCCTGGAGCTTCTTGGCCGTTGGTTCCAGTCTACAACGGCTGCCAGAAAAACAGAAATTCTGTTTCGTTCTGACGATGAGCGTCCCGAGAACGAAATTAGGAAGCTCCTGGAGATTACAGTGCTACAGAAGATGCTGGAGCAGGCTCCCGACAAACTTGTTAGTCGCGTAGCGCAGGTTTTTGAGCTTGTGTGCCAGATATTAGACCCAGGCAGCCTCCAAGAGCAAGCAGACGATATCATCGCTGTGGCCTTGAGCTTACTTAACCTGGTCATGACTGCACCGAGCTTTAAGAAGTCCAGTCTCAAACCCGAGACCTCTCGGATTCTGGAGACGTCCCTTGAGAAGCTTAGCGGGTCTGGGAGGCAGGAGATATCGCAAACTGCGAAGAACCTTTCGTTCTTGCTTCGATACCGCGATGCGGTCGACCCAGACGAGGAGGATGCGTTTGTGCCCACCGGCAGGCAGGTCGAAGACCGAAGAACATACAAGCTCGCCTTGGAGTACATCACACAGGCGGACAACCCCCCACCTGTCCGCTCCCAAGGACTCAACCTGATATCTGGGCTGGTGGCTGCGAATAGCCCCGTCTTGGATGTTCAAGCCACTCTTGTACTCCTCTCGTCGTTGCTTCAAGACAGCGAAGATTTTATCAACCTGCGGGTCATCAAGGTTTTGACACAACTGGCAGACAAGCACCCCAAGGCTGCCACGCAAGAGATTCTCGAGCACTACCTCGATGCAAAGGAAATGTCAACCACGGATGTTCGTTTGCGCTTTGGCGAAGCATTGGTTCAAGTAGTTGAACGTCTCGGCGAGACCTTTAGCGGGGACATTGCAAAGCGGACTTGCGAGACACTCCTATCGACTGCTGGAAGAAGAGGTTATCGGCCAAAAACGGAGGCCAAACAGGCTCGAGAGAAGCGGCTGCAAGATATGAAGAGAAAACAGGCCGAAGACGCCTGGGGAGGAGATGTGCCGGACCTTGGCGACGAGCTGACCGAGGAGGAGCAAGCCAAGAACGAGATACTCACCCAGATTGTGGAAGGCTGGGAAAGCAAACGAGGAAGCGAGGACATCCGTATGCGAACGTCGGCTCTGTCCGTCTTTTCTTCCGCTATCGAGACGAATATCACGGGGATTGGTCCAGACCTGGTGTCGGCCGCCGTAGACCTCAGCATCAGCGTGCTAACGTTGGAGCGGGACGTCGAGACGGGAATCCTGCGACGTGCGGCTATCCTGCTAGTTCTCGGGTTCGTCAGGGCTCTCGATGCTGCAAAGCAATCGGGCAGAAGACTTGGGTTCGGCTTGACGGACCAGAGCCGGGAGGACATTATGAGGACACTCAAGTACGTCGCCGTAACTGACAATGACGGGCTGGTGCAACAGCATGCCCGGGACGTCATTGAGAGCCTGGAGAACTGGCAACTGGCAACCATGCTTCCTCCGGAGGGCTCGATTCAAGAGCCGGGTCTGGGAAGGTTGGCTGGCCTCGCCATCAACCGGGGCCAATCCTTGCCTTTCGCCGATACCAAGCGGCCAAGGATAGAAGAAATCGAGTGATCCAGGAAAATTGCACGGCAACTATTGGACTCGGGCAGGTCAGCTC
Organism: Colletotrichum sojae; assembly: GCA_014235955.1. NCBI lineage: Eukaryota > Fungi > Ascomycota > Sordariomycetes > Glomerellales > Glomerellaceae > Colletotrichum > Colletotrichum sojae. The sequence continues at coordinate 46,184 of WIGN01000098.1, read as the reverse complement.
GCACACACTGGTAGGTTAGCATCCGGGCAAAACTGGCGGGGCCGATCTTGAAGTCCGGAGTGGAGGTCGGCCGGTCCCCGCATAAGCGAATAATGCCCATTAATCGAACCCCGATTATTGTATCTCTCCGCCATTGAATAATGACCCAAACAGGGAGGTACCTCGGTACATGTTGTTAGTGAATTCGCCTCAAACTAAAGACGCGCTTCAGATCGCCCACCTCGCGACTCCCTTTGCCGCCACGCGAAGATGGCTCCCGCCAAAATCATTGCGGATTCGGATGACTCCGATGACGACTTTGAACTGGACGAAAGTCCGCCAAAGCCGCCGACACCGAAGCCGGCCAACGAAGGCCGCTCTTCCGATCCCGCGAGCGCTGCGACAGGTTCAACAGACCCGAACTTCTTCCAGGCGATCTACAACGAACAGCAGGGCACCGCGTCGAATCAGCCCTCGCAGCCTCCCGACCGCTCCTCTGCGCCGAACGGAAGAGACTCCAGCTCGGTCTCCGCAGGCGTCAAGCCGCCGACAAAGAAGGACGAAAGTCACACTTCGTCGCTGACATCCGTAACCGACCCTACGATGGGTTCGAATCGCACCAAGAAGACGAAAAAGACCGAGATCGTGGACCTCACCCTCACGCAGGTCACGACGCCTGGGCGGAGTGCCGATAACCCCTCAAAGGATATGTGGGATGTTCCGAGTAGCCCTGCTGGCGCTTCGACAGCTCCGTGTACGACTTTGACCAAGAACAGAACACCAGCCAGCGCGGCGAAGAGAAAACGGGGGAACAATGTCGAGTTTACGTCTCCATTGGCTACCGCGATGCCCTCGCAAGGGTCTACCCAACCCTTCGAAACTACTCCGGCTCGCGGAGCGGACTTTGACTCTCTGTCCTCCTCCAAGAAACAGAAGATTGATGTGCCAAAGTCGTCGGTGACAACGGAGGACGACGTCGACATGATCGTCTTTCCGCGCAGTAACAACTCGTCATTGGCCGCTGCCCCGGTTTCAGGACAGAAGCAAAGCGTCTCGCTATACATTGAGCCTAGAAGCCTGAGTGACAGCCAGAAGCTGCAGTACGAATATCACTCGGTCGACCCGTCTCCAGAGGATCAGAGACCTGCGACATCACGCCACATCACCAGCCAACAGATGGCAGCTCGGTCCAGCGGGGCTACGACCATAGCATACTCCACGCCGAGTCAGAGGCGAATACTAGGTGTTCATCCTGAGTCGTTCTCAGACGAGACGGATATTGGCTCAGCCTCCCAGCGACATCCGTCAGTGCATGACGAGCCCGAACAAGAAGCGGCAGCAGAGCCGCAGTCATCACCCGACATCATTTCCGAGGCTCCGGTACGCAAGGGGAAACGCAAAGATAAGCAAGAATCCCCAAAGGCGTCAGAATCGCGTGCGACAGACGATTGGGACTCGGACGAGATTGGCTTCGCTCGCGAATCGTACAAGCCCCGCCTCAGCCGGCGCAGAGGTAGTAACGCTAGCCGTCTAGGAGGCGTGGACGAAACGAGCGCAGCTGAGGTACCGATGGCTGATATGGCTCCAACCACAGAGGTGCCCGCCCCAAGGACCTCTCCCGCCGGCCCCGCCAAAACGAAGAAGCGAGGACGCCCCAAGAAATCAGAGGCAGCCGTGGCCTCGCCCGGGCCCGTCGATGCCTTGGAAGCCCCCCAGAGTGTTGCAGCAACGGACGCCGCGGAGAGTCCAATGGCGACGGGCTCGGCTACGGTGTCTACGCAACAAATCAACAAGAAGAAGAGAGGGCGGCCAAGGAAAGCCGATAAGGCGAAGGTGCAGGAACCAAAGGAGCAGGATGCTGCAGCAGAAGTCACAGCCAGGGAGGCCACCAGAACCATATCGTTGGTGGATTCAGAGGATTCAGAGGATGATGACGTGCCGGCCAAGGCTAAGAAGCCGTCCAGGGCCAAGAGGGACAAAAGGCCGACAGAAGACGTGCCCGATAAGAGGCCGTTGGGCGAGGACGTCAGCGAGACGGATGAAGTACGGGCTCTGCAGCCAATGACGCCCAACGCGGTCTCGAAGCCCGGTTCCGATGGCTCGGATCCGCAAGTTGCAGCAAGAGACGTTACACCAGGCCTCAAGAGCACAGGGAAAAAAGAGGTGGCGGGGGCGAGCACGCCTGCATCGTCGCAAGCGGGAAAGCCGCTCTATCGGGTGGGGCTCAGCAAGAAGTCGAGGATCGCGCCGCTGCTCAAGTCGCTGCGAAAGTGAATCAACCCGATGTGGGCTGCATGACGGTCGGAGGCGTGGCGGGTTGGGGCTACGGCGTGGTTTTGTTTATTGTTTCTTTTTTCCTGTTCATTTTCGAGATACCCGATATTACATCATGAGTTACGGATCATAAGCGTCAAGGGACAATATGCGAGGGGAATGATATGGGCACGACCTCAGTGACTCGGTTTCCGCGTTGGATTCGGGGAGCAGAGCAGATTGTTTCTGGTCTCCGTAGAAGAAGCATCATGACACCATTGCCCCTGTCTATCCACAGCTTGGTGCAGACGAAGGACAGAGATTCACGATCTAATCTGACAGCGGCCAGCCGCATCACAGCAGCCTCGAGGCATGCCAGGGGGTCCATCTTTGGTGGACAGTAAGAGGATGGAGGGGCTGGAGGGGTAGGATACACTACGTGATACCTAGGTGCCCATCCCACTTCAATCTGCTGGAGGGGTCACTGATCAGGGCAGCCAGAAGCGCATATTGCACCTGGGCATGGTGCTGCTGCCTGCAGCGGTTGGTTGCAGGCAATGATTTGGGGGCGGTGTTGCCCTGGCATTTGGCACCGAGGCCTGTGCAACGCTGGCGGGGTACTATAATACGTAGGTAGGACTCACAGCCTATAGGTAGGCACTATACCTGGTAAGGTAGAAGGAGCAACGGCGGGACAATTGGTCGTTCGGCATCCAATGAGAAGGGCAAAATTGGACGTTCTCACAGCGGGAACGACAGGGGCCTTGGCATCGGATCGCGTCAGGGCCAATTGAGTCCTGAGGGGGACCACCGTACCACGCCCACGGCAACAACCCCGCGGCACGGCGGTGCGGTGCAGTGCAGGTGCACCTATCTTTTTTTTCTGTCTCTACTGGAGCCCCGCTTCCTGACTGATGGCTGGCGCGGGGCAAATTTTTGCTGTCACTGGCTGGAGGGGCAGGAGGGGCTCCTCCCACCGACGGGACCGACCTCACCAATTTTTGGTGGTCGGAGGAGGGGCAGAAGGGCACTAATAATAAGAGGTACTTCCTCGTATTGTCTTGTCAAGTACCTCCCCAGGCAATTTACCACTGAAGGTACCTCATATTAAGGTCATTGGCAAGTGAAGTTAGAAGGAGGGGACACCGGAGGGGGCGATGGACGGCCCCCGAACGTAGGTTTGGACGACCGACTTTCGGCCGCTTGACGTGCTGTGCTGGTCCGGGTGTGACTCGTTTTTCTCTTTCCCCTTCCGTCCATCGCGCAATATCCCACTCCCGCCGCCATTTCCCTCCTGCAGAGAGATCTTGCTGTATTCGCAGAGCACGAGGTCTCGCATTGCATATCGCTCCTCCCCCTCACCCCGCCCTCATTCTCTTGCTCAATTGGGCTTTCTTTCGCAGTCTCCTTTTCCTGCCCATCCTTCCTCCATCCCTCACCGCATTGAACGGGCATCATGGCCACCAACGGTACCACCAACGGCGAGACCGGCACCGGCGCCGGCGCCAGCACCACCCACACCCAGTCGCAGCGCTACCTGAGCACTCGCGGAGAGGACAGTGGCGTATGTTCTTCCCCTCGGTCTCCTGCTGCTGCTCCCTGAGAGCTATCCCTCGCGCCATTGGGCCGGACCGGAAGCGCTGATCGCATCCCCCAGTTCTCCTTCGAGGAGGTTGTCCTCAAGGGTCTCGCCAGCGACGGCGGTCTCTTCATCCCCGAGCACATTCCCGAAGTCGCCAACTGGCAGGACTGGAAGGACCTCTCCTTCCCCGAGCTCGCCCACAAGATCCTGTCTCTCTACATCTCCCCCTCCGAGATCCCCTCCGAAGACCTCAAGGGCATCGTCGACCGAAGCTACTCCACCTTTAGAGCCCCCGAGACCACACCGCTCCGCCACCTCCACGACGACCTCTACCTCCTCGAGCTCTTCCACGGCCCGACCTTTGCCTTCAAGGATGTTGCTCTGCAGTTCCTCGGCAACCTGTTCGAATACTTCCTGGTGCGCAAGAACGAGGGCAAGACCGGAAAGGGTACGTCTGCAGCTCGCGACACGCCGCCTCCCCCCTCAATTGGCTGCGAGTCCCGCTAACGCGTTGCGCAGACAGACACCACTTGACTGTTGTTGGCGCCACGAGTGGTGACACCGGTTCTGCTGCCATTTACGGTCTGCGCGGCAAGAAGGATGTCTCCGTCTTCATCCTCCACCCCAGGGGCCGCGTGAGCCCCATCCAGGAGGCCCAGATGACCACGGTCCTGGACGAGAACGTCCACAACCTTGCTGTCACCGGCACCTTTGACGACTGCCAGGTAAGCAGCGATCCCTCTTGCGCAGCGCAACCCGCTCCGAAGACCCCGTCCCTGACATTTCTCTTCTCCAGGACATCGTCAAGGCCCTCTTCGCCGACTCCGATATCAACTCGACCCACAACCTCGGTGCCGTCAACTCCATCAACTGGGCCCGCATCCTCGCCCAGATCGTCTACTACTTCCACTCTTACTTCTCCCTTGCCAAGTCGTCCGATTCCTTTAAGCTCGGCGACAAGGTCCGCTTCGTCGTGCCCACGGGCAACTTCGGCGACATCCTCGCCGGCTACTTCGCTTTCCGCATGGGTCTCCCCGTCGACAAGCTGGTTATTGCCACCAACGAGAACGATATCCTGCACAGGTTCTGGACCACGGGCAGGTATGAGAAGCAGCCCGCCGCCCCTGCGGAAGCTACCGGCGGCCTCGCGACGGACGGCGCCAAGGCGCACGAAGATGGCGTCAAGGAGACCTTGAGCCCCGCCATGGACATTCTCGTCTCTAGCAACTTCGAGCGTCTGCTGTGGTTCCTCGCCTACGAGTTCGCCTCTAGCGCTGGCATGGACGACGAGTGGAACAAGCGTCAGGCGTGCCAGGAGGTCTCCGCGTGGCTCAAGGACCTCAAGACCAAGGGCGGTTTCGGCCCCGTCTACCAGGACGTCATCAACTCGGCCCGTCGCGACTTCGAGAGCGAGCGCGTCAGCGATCCCCAGACCGTTGACACCATCAAGAGCATCTACAACAAGGTTGACTACGTCCTGGACCCCCACTCCGCCATCGGCGTCGCCGCCTCCCTGCGGTCCATCGAGCGCGCCGCCCAGGTGCCCCACATCTCGCTCTCTACGGCTCACCCTGCCAAGTTCGCCGGTGCTGTCGACATGGCACTCAAGGAGGAGCAGGGATTCAACTTCAAGGAGAAGGTGCTGCCGACCGAATTCGTCGGTCTGGAGGAGAAGGAGAGGAGAGTCACCGAGATCACCAACGACTGGCAGAAGGTCAGGGAGGTCGTGAGGGCGCAGGTCGACGAGGAGCTCAAGGCTGCCCACAGCTGAGCATAGTTGTGGTTTGGGATTTCGACAGCATAAAAAGCATTACGAGAACAAGCATACGGGCGGCCACCGCGCGGGCCTCGTGCCGCAAGGGGGCCAAGCAGAAGAAACAAGAAGCTAGAAGGGCTTTTCCTTGGGCGTGGGGACTTTTGTGGTTTGTTGTGATTGGCAATTCAGTACCTTCTCATATCTTTGGATGGCTTGTAGTAGAAAGCTGGTCAAAGTCTTTTTGCTGCTGACAGGAGAGAGCACGAAGCAAAGCAGAGGAGGGGAGGAGGGTCCGGGCGCATGTTTGCATCCAATTGCATTGCATTTGAAGCATATTAGCTTTTTTTTACGTGGCCGCGGACTCCCACACACATCTCGATTGTTGTCTACCTACCAAACTAAAAGAAAAAACTCCCGAGCACACCGCGCTTGCAAGCGGAAACCATGATGATATACATGATGTTACTTTTTCCTGCAGCTTGTCTTCTTTCCGATTCGCCGAGATGGACATTGTGATCTGACTCTTGTCACTTGTGTTGTTCCGTTGGGCAGACGCAGGTTTCGCATGCGGGAGGCCGACGCGGAAGGTCGTCCGGTAAACCTTGGACAATGACGGCCAGTGACCGACTGATGACTTTGTGAGAAGCGGTGTGCTTGCTGAGGGGGGACGGGGCCTTGGTGATTCAGCCAGGGAGAGGGGAGAAGTCTCGAGGCCCGTGGGAGAGATGTGTTGCGTTGGCCGCGTGTGATCAAGGGGGGGAGATGGGTATAAGAAGGCCTTCCCACCTCCGTCTTTGTGCTGATTTTCCGTTCATCTGAAGCATCAACCTTCAGACAAGATCTCGCAACTTCAGAGCTACTTACACACCCAAGTTCTCAACTCGACAGTCAACTCTCCTTCCAATCTCGGAACTTTCAACACATAAAGCGATCGCCAAGATGCCTAACAAGACGACCCAAGACGACAAGTCCCGCATTCAGTCGGGCCAGGTATGCCGCCCCCCTTCCCCCTCCCCCCCCCCCTCCTTCGTCCTCAACCCTATGTGGTGGATGGCTAACCTGTGGACGCCAACGCCAGGCGCAAGCCGGAAATGACACTGGCAAGGGAAGCTTCCCCGCCAGGGCCCAGTCCGCCGCGGACAAGAACTCCAACCAGGGTCAGGGTAACCAGGGAAACCAGGGCGGACAGCAGGGCGAGAAGAAGTGAAGCGATCTGTCACTTGGAGCAGGAACACTGGCGGGCTTGTGCGGATGATGGGGGAGGAAGCCATGCTCTGTCGTTTCATCGTTTCATCTAGACCGGCTTGAGGGTGTAAACGAGGTGGGATAGACAATACACGGTCGTACTCACTGCGTATGCTGTTGCGAGAAGCAGCCATGATGTGCTCTGTCCCAGTGATCTTAAAATGTCCTGTTGAGTATTCAAACCAGACTCAAGTATCTCCTGTGCCGTGATATGAATACTTGGTTTCTCTCGAGCCGATGGTCAAAGCCCCCGGGCAGCGACAACAAGGGCAGAAAAAAAAAAAAAAAAACCCCCACGGCCCCCGCCGCAAAGAATGGGCGACATGGTGTCTGCTTGCCACCGTCTACATCAGACTTCGTCCGACAAGGCCCCCGAATCCTCGACTCGTTGCAATGGCGACTGCCGCCGTCTTCGTTCCTTATCCCCAATGTATTGCCATGGTATACATCGTTACTCATGAAGGACGAAGAGGTCAAAGTTGTCACCAGTTCTCACTGCCAACAACCAGGCCAGGTGATGACAAGGAGAATCCCATCGCGTCTATGATCTTGGGCCACATGCTGAAGCATTCATTTGGACGGTCGGGGTAGTTATAGATAGAATTGTCATTGTGCCCACACATTCTTTTAAATACCACTTGGACTGGGAAGTATCACGGAACATCAGGGATACCGCAATGTACTTGGTCAATGCCGGCGAGGAGCCCACCTCGTCTGGTCGACGACAATCGGCAGCATCAAGTAGCACCTGTCAACGTGCGAAGCGAGGCGCTCGTTGCGACGATATTGCCGGGCAGCGCTCATGGCATTCGTTGAGGTGAGTGCCAGGTACATTTGCGGATAGCTGCTCAGGCTTCAGTTGCAACGTTTACCTCGACTGCGGAGTACGTTGTGGGAATAAGACGGCACGGATGGACGGGGACAGGCAGTGTTAGTGTTGAGGGGAGTCTTGAGAGGCTTGACCACCTCTGCCCACGTACTGGTTCCAAGTTTCCTGGAGCAAGAAAAGATCGCCAAGTCCCAAAATACCCTAAATGGACCGGCAGAATTGTGGTCCAAAATTTACAGCCTCCACGGCTCCCGCGGTGGTTAAATATCCACATGTGGGAGGTCTTGAGCTGGTGTGTATTGCCGCTCTGCATCTCGCGGATCCAATGTGCTATCGTGGTACGCAACAGCATATACATGGTTGCTATATAATGGGCAAAAAGGTTAGGAAGTCCTTCTTGTCGAAACCAGGCCAGATGGTAAGGAGGCGGCTCCATGGCAGCCACATGTTGATCCATGTCTCAAGCCCGTCGCTGAACGGTCTTTTGGTATGCTGGCTCTTGACATCTACCAACGGTCCTCGGGCTTCATCCGGTTGCAACTCTTGCCTCGAATGCGGAATAAGTCCGAGGAAGGTGGGAATAAGACGGCGCGGATGGACGGAGACGGCGGTTGTAGTGTGCAGGAGGTCTCGCGATGCTCGAACACCTCTGTCCACGCACTAGGCCCGAGTTTCCAGAAGCAACACGCCACCACCCAAACACAACCCCTGGAGACATCGCCTAGTCCAAAGACGACAGATCAAGACGAAGGACGAATTGCGGTCTAATATTTACAGCTCTCCACGGCTTTCGCGGCAGTTATATACGGGAGGTCTTGAAAGGGGATGCGTTGCTGTGCTGTGCGCAGCAGCTTCTGTTGTGAGTTTCGCCCAGGACTCTTGATTAAGCCCATATAAGTAAACGGACTTTGCAAAATTCACGAAAGAAATGCAGCGGCCCTGGAAAAATGTCACTTTCGACCTTCTGTCGTAGTGCCTCTCGTTCAAGATGGAAAGAACCGAGGCGATCCGAATGAATGTCAGGGTAAATTAGAGAGAAAAAAGTTGTCCGAGGTAGTTATCACAACCACAAACCCTCAAAAAAAAAAAAAAAGAAATGCGCCGAGGGGGAATCGAACCCCCGGCTCCCCGACGCTGCTTGATGGCAACGGAGAATTTTACCACTAAACCATCGGCGCTTGGTAATTTGGATCCTTGGTAATGATGGTCGCTGGGATCGCTGTGTTGCATTCTGTGGAGGCGGGATTATATCGCGCATCGTGATGGGGTTGTGGATCGTGGTTGTGGAGGTTAGGTGGTGATAGTGGGGGTTGGGGGGTCGTCGGGTCGTTGGACAGAGGGGAAAAGTTGAGAATGTTTAGAAATGGCATGCATCTTTTAGCATTGTGAAACCGGAAACGAAAAATTGGAATTGATCGAGACGAGTTGAGCGATTCGAGGTTGCAGCGGTGATGTCTCAGACCTCATTCAGTCAATCCATGTGAGTGGTTCAGCAAAGAATGTCATTAATTGAAACCAAGCACATAACCCCCGCCCAGCCAAAACTCCTACCAAAACCCGTAAGCTCGTAACAGCGCTACGCAGACTCGCCCATGCTCTGAATCATATCAACAGTACCATTCGCGACGCCAACGAACCCACTCGTCGTCTTCTCCCCGCCCTCGACGCGGTCCTCGGGTCTCCCCCAGCCGCCACCGCCGGGCGACATGACCACGATGCGGTCGCCCGCCTCCATCATGGCGGTGTTCTTGCCGCCGAGGTTAATCACCCTCCCGCTCTTCTTGATCCACACGTTGCGGCCCCTCTGCCCGTCCTCGCCCCCGTTGAGACCGTACGGCGCGAACGACCGCCTCTCGCTGAGGATGCTGACCTTGATAGGGATGCCAAACTCAATGTCTCTAATGATTCCATCTCCTCCGGGGTGCGCGCCGTTGCCGCCGCTGCCCTCCCGCAGACAAAACTGCCTCAGAATGACAGGGTACCGGCGCTCCAGGGACTCCGGGTCGGTGATGCGCGTGTTGGTCATGTTGGTGTGCACACCACTAACGCCGTCCCAGGTAGGGCCGCCACCGGCGCCGCCGCAGATGGTCTCGTAGTACCCGAACCCGGTCTCCGGGTCGTCCGTGCCGAAGGTGAGGTTGTTCATGCACCCCTGGCTCGCGGCGGCGGCGCGGAAGGCCTTGAAGATGACGTCGACGACCCTCTGGGAGGTCAGCACATTTCCCGCACAGACGGCCGCGTGCTCCGTCGGGCGCAGCAGCGAGGCCTCGGGGACCTGCACATCGATGGGCCGGATGGCGCCCTGGTTGAGCGGGATCTCGGCGTCGACCATGCAGCGCAGCGCGAAGATGATGGACGAGTTGCAGATGGCGATGGGCGCGTTCCAGTTTCCGTAGGCCTCGGGGCCGGTGCCGTTGAAGTCGAAGACGGCGCCGCCAGTGGCCGGGTCGATTGTGACCTTGAGCTGGATCGGGGTGCCGTCGTCCATGTAGTCGATGGCCTCGAGGGGTTTGCCGTCGGTGCGGGCGTAGATTGTCTTGAGCATGTCGCGGACGGCGCGCTCAGCTGCGCCCTGGATTTCCTCCACTGAGGTGTGTCAGCTGTGCCGCCCATGTAGTCGAGCCAAGGAGGGTCCTTACTGTAAAATTGAACGACATCGATGCCGTAGTCCTCGATCAGAGAGTGGATAAGCTGGCTACCGCGGTGGTTGGCCGCTGCCTGCGCCTTGATATCGGAGATGTTGTCGCGAAGGCACCTGGTTCCCTGGCAGCCGGGGGAGTGCGCTGGCGCCATGAGGAGGTCGGTGAGCTCCTTCTCCTTGAAAACACCGCCCTCGACGACCTTGAAAGCCTTGACGACAGCACCCTCCTCCCATAGCTCCTTGGAGTTGGGAGGCATCGAGCCGGGGAGGATACCACCGACCTACCGATTGTTAGCATTGTACTGAGGGAAAGCAAAGGCCATACTTACATCGGCATGGTGACCTCTCGAAGCGGTCCAGAAGATGATCTTCCTGCCCTCGGCATCAAAGATGGGCGTAATGACAGTCAAGTCAGGAAGATGAGTGCCACCGCAGACAGGCGCGTTAGAAAGAATAACGTCGCCGGGCCTGAGGTTGTCACCCCAGTGGTCAATCTGCCACTTGACGGCGAAAGCCATACTTCCGATCTGTCCATGTTAGCAGCGAATTCGAAACCAACCTCAGAGAAAACATACCATCGCAGGAACATGAGGAGCGTTCGCAACCAAGCCTCCGTCGGGCGAGAACACGGTGCAGGAAAAGTCCAAACGCTCCTTAATGTTGGTACTGACGCTCGTCTTCTGCAGCGCGCGGCCCATCTGCTCAGCCACGCCCATGAAGCGGTGGCCAAAGATGGAGAGCTGGATCGGGTCGACGGTCGTCGCGGACATGGTCTCCTTTGTGCCGACCTTGACGTCGATCACCACGGTGTCGGTGAGGACTGTCGCGGCAGCGTCAGGGATGACCACGATGGTCTGCTTGTCGTCCATAATCAGCGCGGGTCCAGCGACGCGCGAGTGAGGCGCCAGCGTCGCGAGGCCGTACACGGGGGTCTCGGACCACCCCAGGCCCTTGAAGTAGACCTGCTTCGTCGTCTTGGGCGCCGGCGCGGCGACAGCCTTGGCGGAGGCGAGCTCGACGGGCCAGGGGGTGGGCAGCTTCACGGTCGTGCGGCCGATCGCGCGGACGCGGTAATCGTCGATGATCACATCACGTCCCACCGGCAAGAAGCCGAACTGCTTCTGGTGCGCTTCCTTGAAGGTCTCCAGGTAGTCGCCACCCGCAGGCTCTTGGATCATGAGAGGGGTGTCGCTGCCCTGGAAGCGCATGTTGAGGTATCTTTCGGCGTCGATGCGCTCCTCGGGAATGCGCTGCATGCGGAGCACGTCGGAGGCCTCGGTGACCAGCTTGTCGAGCTCAGAGGCAAAGGTGGCGATGTTGCCTTCAGTATATGTCAAGGCGCAGGGGCTACGCTCCTCGTTGACCACGTCGGCGAGAGCCATGCCGTAGGCAGAGAGAACGGAGGAGTACTTGTGTACGAGCACGCGGGAGACGCCAAGGGTTTTGGCAATATCGCAGGCGTGCTGGCCGCCGGCACCGCCGAAGGAAGCGAGGTTGTGGAGGCCGGCATCGTAGCCCTTGGCCTCTGTGAGGGTGCGGATCGGGCGGCACATAGCTTCGTTGGCGACATCGAGGAAGCTGGTCTATCGTTAGTGATTCGCTCTTTTGATCAGCGGAAAAAGGATCTCACCCTGCGGCAACCTCTTCCACGCTGAGACTGGTGTTCTCATCCTTGTTGATACTGGCAGTGAGCTCCTCAAAGAGGCGTCTGCTTGCATCGACATCCAGGGGCAAGTCCTCGTTAGGACCAAAGATTTTGGGAAAGAATTCCGGACGCAGGCGGCCGAGAACGAGGTTGGCGTCGGTGACTGTCAGAGGGCCGCCCTTCCTGTAACAGGCCGGACCGGGGTGGGCGGATGCACTCTCGGGGCCGACCTTGAACATGCCACTTTGCCAGCTGAGAATACTGCCACCGCCGGCTGCGACGGTGTTGATATCGAGCTGGGGGGTCTGGACCATGACACCGGCTGTGGTTGTCTCGAAGACTTGCTCAAGCTCACCGGCGTACCTGTCGACTGTTAGCCAATATTCCTAGTTCATGAAGAACAGACGCACCTGGAGACGTCGGTACTGGTACCGCCCATGTCGAACCCGATGACGGGCGTCTTGTCTGTGTCGTCGTAACATGTCCGGGCATAACCAACAACACCACCCGCGGGACCAGACAGGATGGCCCTCAGCCCAGACAGGCCGGAAAACTCGACGAGACCGCCATCACTCTGCATGAACTCGCACCGGCAACCACTGGTGGCAAGGTCCTCGAAACCAGATTCGAAGCCGGCGATGTAGCGCTTAATCTCGGGCGTCAGATACGCATCGGCCGTTGACGAGTTGCCTCGGGGCACGATCTTGACCACGGGAGACAGCTCGGCGCTTGGGGAGATGTGGGTGAAGCCAATGTCGACGGCGAGTTTGGCGATGGCAGCCTCGTGGTCGCGGAAGGTGTAGCTGTGCATGAGGCAGACGGCGATGGAGCGGTAGCCCTCGTCGTAGGCTGCTTGCAGAGCTTTCCTGGAAGCCTCGAGGTCTGTGACATCGTTAGTCTCGCAGCCTATTAGAAGCGGATCAGAATCACAACGTACCTAGGGGCTCCAGTATCCGGACGGCTTCGCCCGTGACACCTGTGACGAGTGCGGGATCTGAGGAGACGTCGATCACCTCGGGCTTGTTGCTTTCCGACCACGCCTCGATCGTGACTCTCTCTGGGATTTCGATGACCTTGGAGTACAGGACGTCGGGCTTGCGGATGGCAAGGTCAAAGAGCTTCGGCCTTGATTGGTTGCCGATGTGAAGCAGGTCCTATCCGATGTCAGTCATGGTCGGTTAGATGCGGAGAGGTCTGCTCGCCTTCAAGCCTTTGGTGACGGCAAATACAGTGCGCTCTCCTTTCCTCTCGAGCAGCGCGTTTGTGGCGACTGTCGTGCCCATCTTGATAGATTCTGCATCGTATTAGGCAGCTGGCCTCATCCCGAGAACCAAGCAAACTCACCAACTCCTCTCAGCGAAATCTTCTTTCCCTTGGGGTACTCCTTCCCCGTCGCCTTCTCCAAAACTCTTCTGATCGCCTCGACCGGGGCATCGGGGTAGTTGCTGGGGTCGACGGAGAGCAGCTTGACGAGGATGTCATCTTGACCGGGGACGGATGCGACACACTGGATCGTCAGTATCGTACAAATGTCATCGTGTTTATCCTGAACTTACGTCTGTGAAAGTGCCACCGCGGTCGATGGATATCCTGATACCCTCGACTGGACCGGGAAGAGAACCCATTGTGACTGAATGAGTAATAGATCGTTTAAGTTGTACGGATGGAAAGGTCGCTTCTTAGGCGACCAGAGATGCAAGAAGGCGGCTGGGAGAGAATCGGAAAGGCGATATCGAGATGAAGAAACATCAGTCGAGGTTGGATATCGCGGTGATTATACTAGTAACCTCATCCATTCAACCTGCAGTGTCTCAATCGCCCAAAAAGGCAACCCGCCGAGGGTCAGGCAGACTAGCCTCGGAGCTCCATCGGTCTGCCCTTCGGAGGTCTTGAACGAAACCCATGAATTATTGATTCTCCGGTGCTCCTCCCATGTTGTCGATAGAGGGCGGGGGTGGAGGCGGAGTGTGAGAGCTCCAGTGTGCCCGGGGATGGAATGTTAGGAGGAAGATCTCGATAGAGGGCAGAAGCTTACAGTGTACCTAGGTATTTCCCCTCAGGGCTCTGGCAGGCGCTGTGGAGGGCGGGGTCGCCGGCTTATCAGCTTCGGGAGGGGCGCCCGAGGGTGGAGCTCCGCTCGTTGGACGAAGTGGTAGCAGCGTCACCCTTGCCGGAGATCATCACTGAAGGGCATCTCGGTGTTTTTGATGCTTCGATAAGCTGCGGTTTCGGGCATTTGTAAAGACAAGGAAGCAGATGGCAGATATGATCGAATTGACATTGATGGGTGAAATTTCTAAGCTCTCTATTGCACGGTCCGGACAGTGTCGTCGAGCGCCCTCGCAAAATACTCGACATTCTTCTCGTTGAGTCCCGCAATCGAGATTCGTGATGTGTCGGCCATGTAAACGTGGTACTTTTCTGTGGGAGCGATTAGCCTGAATGTTGAGAACGATGCGACAGAAACACCAACCTTCGAGATGCTGCACCTGGCCCTTGCTGACCCCTGTGTACCCAAACATGCCGCTCTGCTTGACGATGTGCGACCAGTCGCCCGGGGTCTGCAGACGCACGAGCTCGTCGTAGACCCGTTGCCTCATGGCGCGGATGCGGCCCGACATGGTGATGAGGTCCTTGGCCCACTGCTCCTTGATCTCCGGCGTCCCCAGGACCTTTGCAGCGATGCGCGCTCCGTACGCGGGCGGGTTCGAGACCGTCGCGCGTTGCACGTTCTCCAAGATTGAGCCGACGGTCCGTGTCTTGTCTTCCGAGTTTGCGACAAAGGTCACCGCACCGATGCGCTCGCCGTAAAGACCCATCGACTTGGCAAATGACATGCACACGGCGGCCTCGAGTCCCAGCTCGTCGACGAAGTATCGGATCGCCCAGGCATCGTCGTCGACGGATCCGGAGTTGAAGCCGAGATACGCAGAGTCGAAGACCGGGAAGATGCCCTTGTCGACGATGACGGACGCGATCTGCTTCCACTCTTCCTGTGACGGGTCGCAACCGGTTGGGTTGTGTGCGCACGCGTGCAGGATCACGGCGGACCCGGGCTCGGCGGTCTTGAGGGTTGAGATGTAGCCGTCAAAGTCGAAGGCGCGATCCTTGTAGTAGGGCAGGTTCTTGACGGCAAAACCCATGGAGCTGAAGAGAAGCTCGTGGTTGGACCAGGTCGGGTCGGTGATGTAAATCGTGTGGATGCCTGTGGCGGCTTTCTTCAGGGCGAGGCCAGCGAGGAGAAGAGCGCCGGTTCCCGAAAGAGACTGGCACGAAGCAACCTATCTCGACGTCAGTCTTGATTTCTAAAGCCGAGAGTCGCAACTCACGCGATTCTCTGCGAAGGCCTTGGTGCTGCCGAAGACGAGCTTGACGGCTTCGTCGCGGAAAGGCTTCAGCCCTGCGATAGGAAGGTATTCGTGTCCAGGTTCACCGAGCGCGGCCTCTGCCGCTCTCACGGAGGGCAGAATCCAAGGCTGGCCATTCTCGTCGCGATACGTGCCCTGGCCGAGGTTCACCTTGTTGGGATCGGTGTCGGCGAGATAGCGCCTCGTTACGTCGAAGATGGCATCGGGCGGGATGAATTCTGATCGCTCGAACGCGGAGGTCTGCTGCTTGACTGAGCCCATTTTGAATTCCTGTTAGTATGTATCGACTGAATCACAATGGAATCGAGTTCCAGCGCAATCAACGTGGACGTGGACGACGTATGAAGGCTGCGTCGGTAGCAACCCATCCCATTTCGGGACCCCAGCCGATTCGGAGAGGGGAGCCGGTCCAGAGGGCCGGCACCGGCGTTGCACCATTTCGGATGAGGGGCCCGCGGGGTCGTTGTCCACCTGGCTGGGATGTGCTGGGATCGTGTTATCAAATCCTCCGAGGCCAAGGAGACGGAGTCCGAAACGGGTCGATCTGAAGACGATGCAGCGAGGGAATAAGAGCAGCCGGGTACGTCCTCTGGGTTAGTTTGGTCCTGTGGGTTCTGTAGCAACCAGTTAGTTCAGGTATTTCACGATTCACACATACACAATGGCTCCCCGCTGTCCCCCTCGCGGCATCTACGCCCCCGTCGTGGCTTTCTTCCACGAAGATGAGACACTTGATCTCGAGGCGCTCAAGACACACGCAGAGCGCCTCGCAAAGTCGGGCGTGGCGGGCCTGGTGATTCAGGGTTCCAACGGCGAGGCACCGCATCTGCTCCACTCGGAGAGGCAGCAGGTCATCGCAACAGCAGCCGAGGTGCTGAAGCAGCACGGCCGGCCCGAGGCCGTCATCATCGCCGGCTGCGGCGCCCAGAGCACGCGAGAGACGATCCAGTTGTGTAGCGAGGCCAAGGAGTCCGGTGCGGACTACGCCCTGGTGTTGTCACCGAGTTACTGGAGTGAGTGGCCCTTCCCCCGTCTTCGGATGCCCAGCCGTGGCTGCAGGCAACGTGCAGGACATGGAGCGACAACGTGACTGACACGCACCAAACAGCCGGCGCGATGCAAAAGCCTGTGATTCAGAAGTTCTTCGACGACGTCGCGACAGCATCGCCGATCCCGATCCTCCTGTACAACTTCCCGGCCGTCACGTCGGGCATCGACCTCGACTCGGACCTCATCGCGACTCTGGCGGCGTCGAACCCCAAGATCGTCGGGTGCAAGCTCACGTGCGGCAACCTCGGAAAGCTGCACCGGGTGGCGCACGACGAGCGCATCCCGAAGCCGTTCGCGGCGTTCGCGGGCAAGTCGGACTTCTTCCTCCACGGCCTCGTTGGCGGGTCCAACGGCGTGATCGCGGCGGCGGCCAACTTCGTGCCAAAGGTGCACGTCAAGCTGCTGGAGCTGTACGACGAGGGCAAGCTGAAGGAGGCACAAGATCTGCAGACGAAGCTGAGCCAAGCAGACTGGGTGTTGGTGCAGCTGGGCGTCGCCGGATTGAAGGCTGCGTTGGACAGGTATTTCGGATATGGAGGTGGCAGGAGCAGAAGGCCGCTGGGGTTGGTTGCGAGTGCCAAGTTTGAGGGCGACAAGGACGCGGTGCTGAAGGGGCTCGTGGACTTGGAGGGTTCGCTATAGACGTGCTGTAATCAGGTATCGACCTCGCTGTAGGAAGCTGGAGGTGTACTCCGTACCAAGATACCTACCTACCTAGGTAGGTAGTAATGGAATGGTACACACCGGACCGCCAACTGAAGCCAGCTGCAACATAGGTACCGCACACTAAGATGTCACGTGAACCTGTACTTCTTCCAGGCACCTAGATCGGTACCTAGGTAGATACGTTCAATCCGAAGTACTCGGCTTCGGTTACTTGATTTCGGGCAACTTTATCCAATGTCTCACCGCAGATCTCATCTTGATACGTCTTTATGTCTGCAAAAAGCCCAATTCAAGCCAGGAATCGAACAAAAACGACGCCCGGCTAGGGTGCTAGGGTGCGCTAGAGCACTTAAGCTTACTGGGCGACGTCCTGAAGCCATGTTCCTCCGTCCTTTGTAAGTGTGGGCATGTGAGCCGTTTGGTGTAAGCCCATTGGGCTGGGCCGACCGGGGTGGTGGTGGCTGACAGCGCCAACCAAGCCAAACGAGATGGTGGGGGTCGGGTCGGGTGTTCCTTCCGCCCAGCTTCTTCTCTCCTCCCCATGTACTCCTCCCTTCATCTCGTCATCTTCCATAATCATCACCAACTTCCTATCCAGGTGCTTACCTACGCTCATTAACCAGAATCGATGTCTCTCGACTCAACCTCAATCCCGTCAGAAACCATCTCCACAAGCAAGGCACCGGCGATCTATCGCCAAGTCCAGCAGCCCTTCCCCGCCTGATCGACGCTGGCGGCGCATGTACAACGGCCGCGACGAGTCTTCTTCCGGTAGCTCAACCCGATTGCGGCTTTGGCCATCACCGCCAGTTGGTTGCATTGGAATACATGGTTAGCTGTCTCATTGGTTGAATACAATGGAAGGTCCAAAGCTGATAACGAAGACAGGGAGCTTGAGCTTGGGGAGCTCTACACACCCAAACACCATGGCGCCATGCAACCACCACCCCGCGCTTGCCCACCAACTTGGCCCGACCAATCCCTCGCGGCTGGCTCATCGCCATCCCTCCATCTCGCGCCTCATCGTCACTGACATCTCACCTCCGCTGCGACCTTGGCCGCTTCCTTCGCCTGCATCGTCCATCATCTGCCACGTTCTCCACCCCACCCGGCTGCAAACACTTTAGACTGTCGCTGCATCTTTACGCCATCCCGGACGTTAGCCTCCTCAGGTCCGCCATCGCCAAAATGGCTACCCTTCCCATCTGGGCAAGCGACTTCGCGGGCACCAGGGACAATCGAGAGGGTGTGATGGGGAGAGCTGGGCCTTTCTCGGAGCATGTCAGCCCAGCTCGCCATCTTCACCGTCCGCTGTCATGGCTGCATGCGAGTCTGCAAGCTGTGTCTTGACCGTCCCTGTAGCTGTTGGCCTGCGTCTTTTATACCGAGCTCTGCCCTCCGCCTCCGTTCGCGCAGTCCCCTCTCTGGTCCCCAGCTGCGTGCCTTGCCTCTTCTGACCGCCTGCACAAGCCACTCTCTCGATAGTGGAAATCTGCGACCAGCTCGCTCGCGACTTCATCATGTCTGCCATATCCCTGATGGTCTTTCTTTCGGCCCTCTTGGCGACCACCTCGGCCCAGACCACTGGCCCGACAGTATGGGCCTCCGTCGCCATGATCATGCACGGCGAGCGCACGCCTCTGCGCAGCGAGCTCTCCAACACGTTGACTCCTCGCGGAGCTCAGCAGCTCCATGCGCAGGGGGCAGCTTTTAGAACTCGCTATTTATCCGGAGTCACTCCCACCAACACCTCCGAAGCCCGCATCACCTCTCGTGCCGCCATTAGAGGCATCGCCCGAAACGTAGTCGAGCACGAGCAGCTGTCCATTCTCTCTGTCCAAGATGCGCACATCGCTACAGGCGCCACCGCCTTCATGCAAGCCCTTTACCCGCCCCTCCGGCAAGCTTTTGCTGCCGACACAGGCGGAGCCAACATCTCCTTTTCGACGACCTCCGGGAACTTCACCCAGTACCCCCTGGATGGCTACCAATACCCTGTGATTCAGACACCGGGTATGCTGGACCAACGATCAATCGAGTGAGTAACTCCACGACGCTGCGCAACGAGGATGCTGACAAGGCCGGGCGCCTCAGCCTCCGGGGCAATTCGGAATGTACGCAATGGCACATTTCCACCCGATTTGACATGACGCAGGACCCGGAGATGCTCGAGATGTTCGAGTCCACACTGCCCAACTATCAAAGGCTCTTCAGAAGACCTCCTCTCAACGATGGCGTCGTCTCCCTGGCCAACGCGAACTTCTGGGACGCATACAACATCTGGGACTACGTCCGCTATCGCCGATCGCACGAGCAGGCATTCTACCAGGCCATGGCCGACACCTACGACTATGACAGGCAATTTCTCCAGCTCCACGCAAAAAACCAGCAACTGGCCATGAACTCCGACATGGAGCCATCCGGCCTGAAGAAAGGTGACATGATTAGGACCGTCGCTGGCAGGACGTTTGCGCGTAGGGTCGTCGACGCGCTCAAGGCCAACGGCAATTTTGCCGGCTACTCCAATAAGATGACGCTCATGTTTAGCTCTCACGAACCCTTCATGTCCTTCTTCGCTCTCGCGAAGCTACAGAACGAAGACGCCCCTCTGGCGAGCCCCTTCTGGAACCTTCCCGAGCACGGCGCCGCCATGGTCTTTGAGCTGATCGGCGATCAGCCCAATGACCCCGAGAGGTATCCGACCGAGGAGAACCTCTACGTGCGATTCCTCTACCGCGCAAACGCCAACGCCGACACACCCTTTGTCGAGCACTCATTATTTGGAATGCCGGACGGTGACTCTCGTGTGACTTTCAGGTACTTCAAGCAGGAGATGCTGAAATTCGGCCTCGACGTGTCGGGGT
The DNA here is from genome assembly GCA_014235955.1 of Colletotrichum sojae. NCBI lineage: Eukaryota > Fungi > Ascomycota > Sordariomycetes > Glomerellales > Glomerellaceae > Colletotrichum > Colletotrichum sojae. Next base: position 26,306 of record WIGN01000098.1, on the reverse strand, counting down.
GGTGTAGCACATGCGCCTCCTCGCAGCCCTTTTGCAGCGCGCTGAGGAATGCGCCGGCGCCCGAGCCAACGCTCGGAGAGTCCGTACGATCGGCCGTGCAGAAGCCGGTCATTGCAGGCATAATCGGCGCATCCATCATACTCGCCGTTCTCGGTCTCGTCATTGTCGCCGCCGCCATTTTGGGCGGGTTCCGGATCCGTCGCGTCGGCAGGCACGCTGGCATGGACGACAACAAAGACAGCGGTCGTGCTGCTGGCCTTGGCGGCTTCAAGGCTGCCGAGAAGAGGGCCAGCGACCCTGACTTGTCCGTATCGAGAAGGGGCTTGCATCACGAGAGACTGGGGAGCTGGGAGCTCCGCGAAGGACGAGATGTGGTCTCAGGGCAAGCGGGCATTGTGGTGGACAAGAGCTCGGCGAGCTTCCGTTCCAAGAACATGGATGACGACGACATGAGCGACCTCGGAGCGTCGCCCGTTAAGCCGAGGGAGAGCGTTTGAACCGATCAAGTTGTGGACTTTGGACTTGAACCTTCTGGCTTTCATTCATGATACCCTTTGATACCCTTTGATACCCTCCGACGGACATTCGTTTGGATATCTGGCATACTCGGAAGGGACACCTTTAACTGGCGTTTGGACACATGGGTCGACTGGTACGCCAGCCACAGACACATGAGACATTCTTAGTTGGCCACGGCCCTGACACTCGACAGTGAGAACATCTACGTTGATGAACAACATTCCAGTCTAAAATAGTTAATTAAAAAGTATGATTTATCTCAAGATGCGACTGACGATTCCACCATATAATATGATATCTTAGGCAACCTTCAATCGACACAGTACCGCCTCGTTTCTATCAACCGGACTGCCCGGACTACACACGACAGTAAAGTTGTGCCAGTCTCTTGTGCGGTCCACATCCAGCCCCTCGACTGCCTCATACCGCTGTAGCATCCTCACAAGCACGTATCCGGCCTCTGTCAACGCGAGCTGCTGCCCAATACATATTCTTGGCCCGCCGTTGAACGGCGCAAAGTGCCATGCGGCACCAGCAGCTCCCCTCTTCTTCTCCCACCTTTCAGGGACGAACTCGTCAGCGTCCTCACCCCAAAGATCCTTACGACGGTGCAACACGTGTGTGCTGAAGTTGACCTCCGTCCCTGCAGGCACGAATATGGGCGCCGAGCCGTCGGGCCCGCCGCCGCTGGGAAGCGTTGTATCCTTTAGCGCGCGGCGCGAGTTGAACGGCACGACCGAGTGCAAGCGCAGAGTCTCTGAGAGAACGTGCTGGAGGTACGCGCACTGCTTGAGGCTCGCAAAGGTTACGTTCTCCGCCGGCGACGACGACGAGCCGAAAGCCGCGTGAAACTCGGCACGGAGCTTGGCGAAGACGCGCGGCGAGCGGAGCAGGGAGTACCACGTCCAGCTCATCAACGACGCCGTGGTGTCGCGGCCTGCTGCCAACAGTCCCAGGACCTGCTCGCGGACTTCGGTATCGTCGCCGGCGCAGCGCTCGCGGAGGACGTCGAGGAAGTCGTACTGCGCGACGGAGTCGCCGCGCCTTCGGGCCTCGTCCGAGGCGGTTATGGCGTCGTCGACGAAGGCGTGGAGAGTGCGGACGCACTGCTGCAATTCCTTGGTGCCGTAGAGCCAGTAGAAGCTGCGCAGGCGCATCCTGATGCCCAGGACGGCGAGCATGCGCTCGAAGGCGTGGTGGAACTCCGTGCCCGGGTGGGAGTGGTCGTCGCGCAGACGGGCCTCGAGAGTCGACGTGCTCTGGCCGAGGAACAGCTCCGTCGCCGAGTCGAGGGTGAGCGAGGGGAAGAGGTTCGCCAGGGACACGGGGCCGGTCCAGCCCTTGTCGTTCTTCTCCCTCTCGATGCAGCGGAAGAGCGTCTGGACGTGCTCCTCGAGCAGGTCCAGGCGGGAGACGTTGTCGCGGCTGAAGAGCGGGCGCATCATCTCCCTCGCGGAGCGCCAGGCGGCGCCGTCGGCGGCGAAGATGCTCCTCCCGAGGACGGCCCTGAGGTTCGTGCTCCGGGCGAGGCCCATGCCGAAGTCCCAGAACTGGGTCGCCAGCATGGCCTGGATGTTGCGCGGGTCGGCGGTGACGAGGTTCGTGGTGCCCAGGAGCGAGATGCGGAAGGTGTGGACGCCGAGGGCGGCGAAGCGCGCGGCGACGTGGTCCGGCGTGCGCTGCTCGCGGTCCGCGCGGAGGGAGGCGAGGACGGTGTCGATGCCGAGGGGAAGGCTTGAGGGCTCGAGGGGCGCTGGGAGGCAGGAGAGCTTCCTGGCTTTGCGGGAGAGTCTGAGGGCTTGGAAGATTCGGTTGAGGAGGGTGAGGGCGAGAAGAATGAGTGGGAGGAGGAGGTAGAGGGGCGCTCGGCTGAGCACTGCTTGAGTCGAGAACGCTGCCTCGGATAGTGTTGGTGACATTGTGATGGCTTGTCGAGGCTCTTGGCCGGCAGTGAGGCTTCACTGGTGGTGTTGATGCTGGAGTGAAGGTATCACCACCACCAGCATCAGAGCTTCAACGTCACGAGAATGAGAACGTCCTTCGGGCCTCTGCCGACAGCTAGCTACCACAACCCCTCTACCCAGCACACGATTGGTCGGAGGACATACGTCACTGCTACTATCGAGGCCCCGTAAACGTGCCAAAGATGAAGCTTGGAATTGGCTCAACCCCATGGAGCCGCTCAACGGCAGTAGGGATGCCCTGAACCGACCGGCCACATCCCGATTACTATACGAGGGCCGGGAGCCGAGGTCTGGGGAAGGGGCACCCCTGGACCCTGGACCCCTGAGCTGGAATCCATGACTCGGATCGCAGACCGGGTTGCTGGGAGGTGGCAGGCTCAGGGGTTTTTGTGGGAGCCGACGAGACATGGGCCAGGGGTTTGGGGCGAACGGTTGACGGTTGCCATTGCCCAATGACGCAGCGCCCATTTGAAAGGGAAGCCGGGACTGCCGGTCTCGTGGGAGAGGCGTGGTTGCGGGAGCTTCGCGGAGTGGTTCGCGGGAGTTCATGCAGAGACGATGTTTTCTGGACAGAGTTTTCGGGTCAGAATTTGACTTTTGTCTCGTTGTCACGGTAAAAAAAGATTATTGAGGTGGAAACTACAACTGAGAAAGACTTCAGGCACGAGGCGACAACCATGGGTAAGCCAGGCCAACCGCAACCAGGACTCAACCGATGTTCAAGCGGTCTTCTCCAGGCCCTCTCTCGGATGCAGCTTGATCATCAGCGGCACCTTCTCCCACATGATGTACGTCCCCTGCTTGGTCCACCAGTCCTCCGACGGGTCGTCCAGCTCGAAGTCGAAGTGCCACAGCATCTTGGCCATGGCGAGGCTCATCTCGGCATACGCCATCCTGCAGCAGTCAGTCATTCTGTTGCTAGAGTAAATAATCAAAGGGCGTAACTCACGGCTTTCCAATGCAAATGCGCTGACCGTAGGAGAAGGGCTGCGCGGCGGCGCGGTCGTCGTTAACGAACTCCGAGCCCGGCTCCAGCTCGAGCCAGCGCTCGGGGATGAACTCGCCCGCGCGGTGGAAGTTGTGCTTGTCGTGGCCCGCGGCGAACTGGTTCACGGCCACCGCGTAGCCTCCCGGAACCCATCTTCCGTCGATGAACTCGCCCTTCCCGGGGACCCAGCGGGGCAGGGAGCCGGGCGTGGGAGGGTACATGCGCATGGCCTCGTTGAGGCACGCGCGGAGGTACTTGCAGTTCTGCGCCGCGACCATGGTGATCTCCTCCCTAGTTTTGAAGGTATCTCTTATCTCCCGCTTCAGCTTCTCCATCTTCTCGGGGGCGCGGAGCATCAAGTACGCCAGCCCGGACAACCCGCCGGCGGTGGTACCGCTGCCGGCGACGATGAACGTCCCCGCGAGCATGACGAGCTCGAGGTTGCTGAGCTTTTCATCCTTGTTGTCCAGGATGTACGACATGAAGTCCCTGCCCGGGTTCTTGGCCTCGATGCGCTGGCGGACTTTGGCCTCCGTCATGGCGATGTGTTTCTTCCGGGCCTCCGTGACGCGCTTCGGCGTGAACCAGGCGAGGAAGTCGAGCACGCCGTACTGCACGGCCAGCTGGATCCAGACGTAGGCCGTCGCGCGGGACATGATGACGCGGATCCAGGGCTGGTCTGCGTTGTCGAGGCAGCCGGCGGGGGTGCCGAAGGCGAGGTCTGTTCGGAAGACTGTGAGCAGAGAGGTCCTATGTTTGGGAGCCTCAGGGAACTGAAGACTCACCAGAGACGATGTCGAAGGCCAGCAGGTTGAACCAGGTAGACAAATCCACAGCTCCCTTCTTGCACTCCTTCATAAGCTGCCTCACAAGCGTATCCGAGTGATTCTGAAAATAACCCTCCTGCTCTCGCAGCGCCCTCTCAGAAAAGGCCGGGTTAATCGCCCTCCGGAGCCTGGCATGACGCTCCTGGTCCTCCGTCATGAGCGTCTTGCGCCCGTTGATGTGAGCGGGCGCGATCCCCCTACCGTCCAGCGCCTTGGGGAACTCCGGGCTGCGCTGGCCGTAGATCTTCTTCCACGCCGCGCCCGAGGTGAAGGAGAGCTCGTCGGGGGCGATGCGCACCACGGGGCCGTACCGCTCGTGCAGCTCGCGGACGCGCCAGGTGATGCGGCCCTTCATGTTGACGTAGTTCCATGGCAGGCGGGAGACGGCCCAGAGCTTGGGGCCGGGGAAGTGGCGGAGGGGGCTGAGGTAGAGGTAGTAGACTGTTCGCGCGAGGAGGTAGGTGGTTATCTGTGAGATGTGAGGAGGAGGTTAGGGGAGATGGGGGGTTGGGATGGACGTACCGCTGCGAAGAAGCTCAAGATGATGTTGCCGAAGGTCAGAGCTGGGAGGTTGCTCAGATGAGCCTGAATATGCGCTGGTACCGCCATGCTGGCTATCTTGAATCGAGGTTTCGATGCCAAAGTCAGCGAGAATCTGTAAACTGTTGCAGAGTTCTCGACGAAAGTTGCAAGTTGAAGGTGGCTTACCTAGGACACTTCGGCTTCTCAACGTCGGTCTCGCAACTACCCGACATTATTCGGAGCTCTCTCCGCAGTGACATACCCGTCAAGAGCTCCATCGACACAACGTGGACCCCAAACCCGAGTGAGTGACATGGGTCAACTCATTCAACCAGAGCCTCTACCAATAACATGACGAAATCGCGGCACGTTCTCGGGGCCCCGCTGCTCGTCCCCGAACGACGACCCCGTTGAAACGGGTCCCCGAAAAACAATTTTCGGCAAAAGTTCCTGAAGCCCCCCGGCCGTCAAGACGTGGATCGCGATCAGGGAACCCCCTGAATGCCGGACAGGGGTTCCGTGAGAAGTGCCGACCCAAATATGGATCTCAATCTGCAGGAGAAAAGCTTGTTCTCTTCCTGATCCCGGAGACGGTGCACGAGTCAATGCTTGTTTTTGCAAAACAAGCTCACCGACCCCGGGAGTTGGCTGACGACGACCCCTGGGCGTCTGCGGGCGCAGGGACGGGATGCCTGTCACTGCCTGTCACTGCCTGTCTGTGGTCGCGAAGGATCAAGAAGCTCATTGGGTGGTGATCCCACGTGCGATCTGAGATCTTCGTCGGACGGCTCGAGTTGGCATTTTTTCTTCAGAGGCTCACTCCTGGGGGGGATCCGCTTTAGCTCCTTTCAGGGATCTCTCGTATCGGACACCTAGGATCTGGCGGCGGGGATTCTCGGAGTGGGCAGAAGCTCAGGGTAGCAGTTGAAGATGTCTGAGGGTCGTGGAGAATATCTCGGCTTCCTGGGGCATGTGAGAGCTCCGACGTCGGTTCTCCTCTCGTTTGCTGTTGTTCCACGCTTCTCCATGGCATCGTCCTTGGGTCATACAGCTCACTAATCGAAAGCATACCGATGAAGATGACGGCAGCAGCAGATATCCAGAGCATCCAGAGCGAGCTTGTGCCCAAGCTGTCTGGCGAAGCAGTCCTCCACTTTCCCGATTCCGAGGGCTTCAGCAAATCCAACCTGCGATTCACCGAGTACGAGCGGCCGGTAAGTTGTAGCGCTTGCTTTCAGAGACGAATGGACGCTCATGACGATTGCAGACATACCTGGTGTCGATTTCGCCCGGCTGCGATGAAGATGTGATCGAAATCGTCAAGTATGCGAAAGAAAGGGGCGTGCCCTTCGCCCCGCGGTCGGGACACCACGCCGTGACGACCACGATGCGCCACTTGAAGGACGGCATCCTCATTGATATGCGGTCGCTGAATAAGCTCACCTTCGATGCCGAGAAACAACAGGTGACAGCAGGAGGCGGTGTCATCACCGACGACTTCGTCAAGTTCCTCTCATCAGTGGGGATGGAAGTCAGTGAGTATTGTCTTGATCACCCTCAGAACCCAAGAAAGACCTCGTTAACATTCTCGAGACGTCGGATCCTGCCCTACGACGGGCATCATCGGCGTCGCTTTCGGTGCAGGGCTCGGCCGACTGCAGGGAAAATATGGCTTCCTTCACGACAACATGGTGTCCTGCAAGCTGGTCCTCGCCGACGGCAGCGTGGTGATGGCGTCCGAGTCTTCGAGCCCCGACCTCTTCTGGGCCATCCGCGGCGCCGGCCACAACTTTGGAATCGCGCTCGAGGCTACGTTCCGCGTCTTTCCGCAGGCGAACAATGGCATCCACTACACCTGGGACCTGGAGTACACACTGGACCAGTGCGATGCAGTCTTTGAGACACTCAACAGCGTCCACGAGAGCATGCCGGCTGACTTGGCCATATTCGTGCTCTGGATCCGTCAGAGCGAGGGGGGAAGAAAGGTAGGCCGAGTCTATCCCGTTTGTCTGGCTGGGCTAACGCGGCGCCTTGGACAGCACCACATTCTAGTCAACCTGGTCTGGTCCGGCGCCGAGGCCGAGGCAGACCCCTGGGTCGCGCGATTCGAAAGCCTCAACCCCGTCCTGAACAGCGGAAAAGTCACGACAACCTGGGCCAACCTGCCGTGGACGACATACAAGGGCCAGAACAAGATCCTCAGCAAGCCCGAGGTGTGGTCTAAGGCGCCGAACAAGATGATGGGCGCCGCGTGCGTCGAGAAGTTCGACCTCAAGACCACCCGCCAGTTCTTCGAGAGCGTCAAGGCGATGAACGAGGAATGGGCCGGGAAAGGTTTCTTCGGGGCCATGTTCGAGTGCCTGCCGCATCAAAAGGTCCGGGAGCTTGCCGACGATGCGACTGCGTTTCCGTGGCGCTGGGGTTCGAATCACTTCTTGTAAGCGTTAAACTTCGGAATTAATCTTCACTTGGCTGACTTGGTGCACAGGATGTTGATGGCTACTCCCATCAAACTGGAGAACAGGGAGCCGTTCGAGGCGCATCTGGACCGATGGAAGAAGGAGTTCATTGCGACGTCGGGATACGGTAGGCTTCAGCAGTACGTCAATTACGGCAACACGACGTCGACAATGCGGGATCCGCCCGAAGCACTGTACGGGTATGAGCCGTGGAGGTTGGAGAAGTTGAGGGCTTTGAAGAAGACTTATGATCCTGATAATGTGTTTCGGTGGTATCAGCCGCTGTCAGAGTAGTTTCGCATCCCCAAGTCGGGGAATTTGAGCACGCCATTTTGCCTTCGGAAGACTTGAAAGTTTAAGAGCTCCTTGTTGATTATGGGATGACATCTTAATAGCAACGCAGACCATTGGACCAAGAGTTGCACCAACAACAAAGTCAAACTTTGAGACGTTCCAACGAACGCAACCATTCGAGTTCAGAACTACCCAAACATACTCTTTCTCAATTACACAAATTTGTATCACAACTCGTCTCTAAGCAGACACTTCAATTTTTTCAATCTTATCAGCAACCGGGCCACGGCTTCCAGCGGCCACGGCATTGACTTGACTGCGAACTCGGACCTGACAGGCTGGACGACGATCAGGGATGTCATGTCCCCATCTCCCCGCCGCGATACCCTTGCGAAGTGCGAACGATACGAGACGCGTCACGAACTAGGTGTTTGATGCCGCCGGCATCTCAGCTCCAGAAACACGTTGTGCGCCGAGCAACGAGAGAGAAGTCACCCACGTGCTCATTAAGACCATAGCTCCTTATTACCACGGGCTTGGGTCTTCGCCAATCGTTCCAGCGGTAGTTGGGGGGCCTTGGTGACAACCGAGTCATTGCTCGTGTGTCAGGCCCCGCTGGCAATATAATGTACACAGAGAAGGGAGACCCGTTCGGACGGGCCCCATTTTCAACCACCTTGGTTTTCACGATGGGTCGATCCATTTCTCAATGTGCTGCCCCCCGGATTTTATGCCTTCTTGGCAAGACCCTTGGCGATCGGGTTGTGGATCGGGCTCGAGAACGACCCGAGAACGACCGTTGAGCGTCCCCGGCATATCGGTTTTCACCGCTCTGGAGTACACCCCAGGGAAGAGTGATTAGTAGGTCTCAAACAACGTGCCTGGAGCTGTCATTCACATTGGATCGTTTCCCTTTCAGATGGAGCACCTCGATCCGGATCCCACGCGCAGATATCAGTTTTTGGAAGTCAAGCCGTTGACAGAGCGCTATGGGGCCGACATGGCCATCATATCAGATCCCGTGTTATCGAAGGCCTAGCGGAGAGCTCCGGTAAGGCGGCGTGGAAGAGTTGGGTGACGAGCAGTTGAAATATCATGAAGGGAAGCCCTTCAACTTACCATACGTCGTCTCTGGACCTTCTACTAGCCACCTTGCCTCCCAAACTGCTCTTCATCGCCTCAGCCAAAGATACCCCATATTCTTCATCCGTTGTAATTGCCCTTCCATTTCTACCCAAGGCCCACCATCACCATGCCTTTCATCCAAGAGTCCACCGCTCGTGCCAACGGCGCGAGCCAGCCCATTGCCATCATAGGCATCGGGCTGAGAGCCCCGGGCGACGCGTCCGACCCGGAGAAGTTCTGGCAGATGCTCCTCGATGCTCGTTCCGCGCGCTCTGAGATTCCCAAGGACCGTTACAACGTCGACGGCTTCTACCACCCCGACCCCGAGAGACTGGGCAGCATTCAGCCCAGGTGAGTCAACTCGATGAACTCATTCCCACCGGACGTGATATCTGACTGATCATTCTCCTAGGCATGCCCACTTTCTGAAGCAAGACTTCAAGGCCTTCGACGCCCCCTTCTTCTCCATCACCCCCAAAGAGGCCAAGGCCATGGACCCCACACATCGCATGCTTTTGGAAGCAACATACGAAGGCTTTGAGAACGGTACATAACTCAGAAAGAAAACATCTCGCAGACTCGGTGCTAACAACATTGCAGCTGGACTGAGACTGGAAGATGTCTCTGGCACACAAACATCGTGCTACATCGGTACCTTTACCGGTGATTTCCCCAATTTGCAGGCTCGCGACAACGAGGGGCCTTCCATCTACCGTAAGATTCCTTTTCGCTGTGGCTCTTATATTATGACGCTGACTGGATATTTGCTCTCAGACGCCACTGGTCTGTCATCTTCTCTGGCTTCGAATAGGCTGTCATGGTTTTACAACCTCAGAGGACCCTCGATGACCATCGACACTGCATGCTCGTCGAGTTTGACGGCATTCCACCTGGCTTGCCAGAGCATTCGCACAGGCGAGGCGGAGATGGTAGGTCAACTCTTTTCGAACAACCGCATATGAGAACACTTGACTAACAAACACCCGTCCAGAGTGTCGTCGCCGGTGCTAACCTCATGTTCGGCCCCGACATGTCCATCCTCCTCGGTGCCGCCAAGATTCTGTCCCCTGAGGGCAAGTCTAAGATGTGGGACGCCAACGCCAACGGCTTCGCCCGAGGCGAGGGTTTCGGCGTTACCATCCTCAAGCCCCTTGATGCCGCCCTCCGCGACGGCGACACCGTTCGTGCCGTCGTGCTGGCCTCGGCGGCCAACGAAGACGGAAGAACCCCCGGTATCTCCCTGCCCAACAGCGAAGCCCAGCAGGCGCTCATTCGCACGGCGTACCGCACCGCTGGTGTTGATCCGGCGGAGACGGGATACGTCGAGGCCCACGGCACCGGAACCCAGGCCGGCGACCCGTTGGAGGCTCGCGCTATCCTCAAGACGATCGGAGACCAGCCCGGCCGCAAGTCCGAGCTGTACGTCGGCTCAGTGAAGACCAATATCGGCCATTTGGAGGGAGCTGCCGGTGTCGCCGGTGTCATCAAGGCTGCTCTCGCGGTTGAGAGGGGCCTCATTCCCCAGAACCTCTGGTTCGAGAAGCTCAACCCCCAGATCGAGCTCCCCGAGAAGGTCAAGATCCCACAGACCCTGACCGTCTGGCCGAGCAGTGGTCCCCGCCGTGCCAGCATCAACTCCTTCGGATTCGGAGGAGCCAACGCCCACGTCATTCTGGAGGATGCTGCCTCTTACCTGTTCCGCCACGGTCTTCCCGGCCGTCATGCAACTGTTGCCCGCCCGCTTCTGCCCAACTCCAACGCCTCCGACGATGGCACGGGAAGCACCGTGAGCGACACCGCCGCCACCCCAAAGCTCATGGTTCTCTCTTCCAACGACCAGGACGGTGTCAAGAGAAACATGGAGCGCCTGCAGTCGTACCTCGACACCAAGGCGTCGAGCTCGTCTTCGTTCATGAGCGACCTGGCGTATACACTTTCTTCCAAGAGAACCGCGCTCCCTTGGAAGTCTTACGCCATCGCTTCCGACGTCACCGGTCTTCAAGACAGCCTCAACAACCTCCCAGCTGTCGTTCGTTCTTCCAACTCCACTGTTCCGAGGGTTGCCTTCGTCTTCACCGGCCAGGGAGCCCAGTACTTCAAGATGGGCAAGGGTCTCTCCGTCTACAAGTCCTTCAGAGACAGCATCCTCCGCGCTGAGAACACCCTCAAATCTCTCGGCTGCACGTGGAACCTGACCGAGGAGCTGGAGCGCCCTGAGGCCGAGTGCAACCTCCGCCGTACGGACTACAGCCAGCCGGCTTGCACTGCCCTGCAGGTTGCCCTGGTTGACCTGATGAAGGACTGGGGCGTCCAGCCCGTTGCCGTCGTCGGCCACTCTAGTGGTGAGATTGCTGCCGCTTACTGCGCAGGTGTCATCAACCACGAGTCTGCCCTCAAGATTGCCTGGCTCAGAGGCCAAGTCTCGCAGACCGTTTCCAAGAACGGCGGTATGTTGGCCGTTTCTGCCAGCGCCGAGAGCGTCAGCGAGCATCTCGAGTCCTTGAAGACCGGCAAGGCGATTGTTGGCTGCCACAACAGCCCCAAGGCTTGCACCGTCTCTGGTGACAGCTCCGCCATTGACGAGCTCCAGGAGATTCTCAAGGAGGCTCAGATTCCCTGCACCCGCCTCTCCATGGATGTTGCGTACCACTCCTTCCACATGGAGGCCGCGAGGGAGAAGTACGAGGCTGCTCTTGCCGGTATCCCCCACGGTACCGCCGAGATCCCGATGTTCTCCTCGGTCACCGGCAAGGTTGTCGAGCCCGAGCAGATGACGTCCTCTTACTGGGTTGACAACCTGGTCTCGCCCGTCAACTTTGTGAGCGCCGTTCGCTCTCTCCTGCACCACACCCAGGGCAAGACCAAGTCTCACGACAGAACGGCATTCGCCAGCGTCTTTGTCGAGCTTGGTTCTCACTCCGCTCTGAGGAGCTATCTCCTCGACACCTTCGCCACAGAGGACCGCTTCTCCGACCTTTCCTACGCGACTGTGCTAAGACGCAAGTTCGACGGTGTCCAGACGGCACTGGAGGCTGCTGGTCAGCTTTGGGCCAAGGGCTGTGTCGTCGACGTCAACCGGGTCAACGAGATCTCTGACTCTCCCAACATGCTCGTTGATCTCCCTCCCTACGCCTGGAACCACACCCGTGCTTTCTGGGACGAGTCCTACCTCAGCCGCGAGTACAGACTTCGGGAGAAGCCTCGCACCGACCTTCTGGGTTACCGCATCCCTGGAACTCCGGATCCCACATGGCGCAACTTTTTGAGGTGCAACGAGAACCCCTGGATCCGCGAGCACAAGGTCCAGGGAGACATCCTCTACCCCGGCGCTGGTATTGTCGTCATGGCCATTGAGGCGGCCCGCCAGCTCGCCGAGGAGAACGAGAACGAGGAGGTCTTTGGCTATGAGCTCCGCGACGTCGCCATCGACACCGCTCTCCGAGTCCCCGACACCGACAAGGGCATCGAGGTCATGATCCAGCTGCATCCTCGCCGCACCGGCACCAAGGCCGGCCCCTCTGCCACGTTGAACGAGTTCTCCGTTTCTTCCTGGTCTGAGGACATCAAGGAGTGGACCGTCCACGCCAGAGGTCTGGTTTCCGTTACCTACAAGTTCTCCCTCTCCCCTGCCATGCAGCGCGAGCTGGCTCTCGAGAATGAGCAGGTCGCCAAGTCTTTCGCCGACGCCAAGGAGATCTGCCAGAAGCCCGCACGTAGCTTCCTGTACGACACCGTCGAGACCATCGGCATGCAGTACGGGCCGACCTTCCGCAACATGACTGAGCTCTTTGCCGGTCCGAGCTCCAGCTACGGAGTTATCAGCGTCCCGGACACCAAGGCCGTCATGCCCAAGAACTTCGAGTACCCTTGCGTGGTCCACCCCGCCACCCTGGACTCCGTGCTCCACCTTCTGTTCCCCTCCATCAGCGGCGAGGACCAGTCTCTGAACGAGGCCGTCGTTCCCTTCTCCTTCGACCGCATCTTCGTGTCTGCCAAGCTCTCCACGGTGCCCGGTACCAAGCTTCACGGACGCTCCACCGCCCAGAAGACCAGCTACACCACGTGGAAGTCGTCCATTACCATCTCGGAGGACCTCACTGAGCCCATGATCATCATGGACGGTGTTTCTCTGGCTTCCGTCGGCGAGGGAGAGGCTCAGCAAGCCCAAGAGACCCGCGCGTCTTGCTTCGGTCAGTCCTGGCACGAGGATGCCGACCTGCTCGAGCCCTCGCAGATCAAAGAGCTCGTCTACAAGCGCACGCTCAAGAGCAAGGACGACGACTCCGTTCTCGACAAGCTCGAGTACGTCTGCTTGGTGCACATCTACCGCTGCCTAGCCTGGCTTGAGAGCGAGGAGGGCAAGGCCCACACGCCCCAGGACGGGTTCTGGAAGCTCTACGTCGAGTGGATGCACGACACTATCAAGCAGTTCCCTCCCCTTGCTGCCAACGAGGCCGAGGTTGAGGCCGAGCTGGAGGCCTGCCGCAAGCGCATCGTTCTATCTGACAGCGGTGACATTACTGTTCAGATGGTCGACCGCATCGGAGAGAACCTGAGCCGCATCTTCTCCCGCGAGGTCGAGCCTCTCCAGGTCATGACCGAGGGCGATTTGCTCTACACCTTCTACCGCGGCGCGTTCGGTACCAGCTTCAACACCAACGTCGCCGAATACGTGGATCTCATCGCCGACAAGAACCCCGGCATCAAGATCCTCGAGATCGGCGCCGGCACCGGTGGCACGACCTACCACGTCCTCGAGCGCCTTCGCAACGCCGACGGCTCTTCCAAGGCGGCCAAGTACTGCTTCACCGACATCTCTCCCGGTTTTCTCGCCAAGGCTGCCGATCGTTTCTGCCAGGACGCTTCCATCATGGAGTTCACCACGCTCAACATCGAGAACGAGCCCACCGAGCAGGGCTTCACCCCCGAGACCTACGACCTCATCGTGTGCGCCAACGTTCTGCACGCCACCAAGAGCATCCAGGAGACTCTCGCTCACTGCAAGTCCCTCCTCAAGCCCGGTGGCCGCCTCGTGCTCTCCGAGGTCACCATCAAGCGCATCTTCAGCGGCTTCATCATGGGTCCCCTTCCTGGATGGTGGCTCGGTGAGGACGACGGCCGCACGGGTGGTCCCCTTCTGGACGTCGAGGAGTGGAACACTGCCCTGAACCTGGCTGGATTCTCCGGAGTCGATGTCGACATCCGCGGAGACCGTGAGGCTTCCAAGGAGCCCGTCTCTCTCATCATCTCGACCAAGCCGGCTAAGGAGGCGCCCGCTCCCTCCGAGTTTGTTGTCGTCAGCACGGGATCTGAGGCTTCCGAGAAGCTCGCCCAGTCGATCCAGGCCCACTTCACTTCTGCCGGCCAGAAGATCTCGACCGTGCAGTGGACCGAGGTTTCCGAGGCTCAGGTCAACGGAAAGTACTGCCTCTCCCTTGCCGAGTGGGAGAACCCCATCCTTGCCAACCTCACCGACGACAACTGGGAGAAGCTCCGCCAGGTCATCCTCGGCTCCGCCAGTACCCTCTGGATCACCGGCGGTGCCGCGATGGACTGCCCTGAGCCCATGAAGTCTCTCATGGTCGGTCTCTCTCGCGCCATTCGCAACGAGGATGCCGGCGTCCGTCTCGCTACTCTCGATCTCGAGACCTCCGACAAGATCAACTTCGAGGAGGCTGCCAAGAACGTCCTGAAGGTCGCCCTCGGCCACGCCTGCAGTGACGGTTTCGACGGCGAGTATGCTGCTCGTGACCGCACCGTCTACGTCCCTCGCGTTGGAAGAACCCTCACCGTCGATGGCTCTCTCCGCAAGTACGAGGCCAAGGGTCAGCCCGAGCTCGTCTCCTTCAAGGGTTGCGGTCGTCCCCTCAAGCTGACCATCAAGACTCCGGGTCTGCTCGATACCTTCCGATGGGAGGAGGACGAGACCTACTACCAGCCCATGCCCGAGGACTGGATCGAGGTCGAGGTCAAGGCCGTCGGTCTCAACTTCAAGGACGTCCTCGTCGCTCTGGGCAACCTGGCCGAGAACAAGCTTGGTGTTGACGCTTCCGGTATCGTCACCCGCGTTGGGTCTGCCGTCACCGACTTCAAGCCTGGTGACCGCGTCATGACTGCTTCTTGCGACACCTTTGCCACCTACGTCCGCTTCCCGGCCAAGGGTGCCATCGCCGTCCCCGAGGGCATGAACTTCGAGGAAGCCGCCTCTATGCCCCTCATCTTCCTCACTGCCTACTACTCCCTCGTCACGGCCGGACACCTGGTCAAGGGCGAGAAGATCCTGATCCACGCCGCCGCTGGAGGTGTCGGTCAGGCCGCCATCATGATCGCTCAGCGCAAGGGCGCCGAGATCTTCGCCACCGTCGGCTCGGACGAGAAGAAGCAGCTCATCATGGACCAGTACGGCATTCCCGAGGACCACATCTTCAGCAGTCGTGATACCAGCTTCGCCAAGGCCGTCATGCGCGCTACCAACGGCCAGGGAGTCGATGTCGTTCTCAACTCTCTCGCCGGCGAGGCCCTTCGTCTGTCCTGGCACTGCCTGGCCAAGTTCGGTCGTTTCCTCGAGATCGGAAAGGCCGACCTGTTCGCCAACACTGGTCTTGACATGAAGCCCTTCCTCGACAACAAGAGCTACATTGGCGTCAACCTGCTTGACTTCGAGAACAACCCCACGCCCCGCGCCGTCGCCCTGTGGGAGGAGACCGCCAAGCTCATCCACGACGGATACGTCAAGCCCATCGCGCCCATCCAGCTCTTCACCATGGCCGAGGTCGAGAAGGCCTTCCGCTTCATGCAGGCCGGTAAGCACATGGGCAAGGTCGTCGTCCGGGTTGACGATGCGGACATGGTCCCCGCTGTCCCGCGCACCCCTCGCGTTGACATCCACGCTGACGCGACTTACGTCGTTGCTGGTGTCGGTGGTATCTGCAAGGAGATCGGTCGCTGGCTTGCTGAGAAGGGTGCCAAGCACCTCGTTCTGCTCTCTCGTTCCGCTGCCAGCGGCGAGGAGAACAAGGCCTTTGCCTCTGAGCTCCAGAGCACATACGGCGCCAACACCTACGCGTACGACTGCGATGTGGGCAACAAGGCGGCTCTCCAGAGCGTTCTGGACGATCTCAAGTCCAAGGGCGTCCCTGAAGTCAAGGGATGCGTCACCGGCGCCATGGTTCTTCGGGTGAGTAAATACCGCACCGCATTTACGGAGATGACTTGCTAATCTACGATCTAGGACACTCTGTTTGACAAGATGACGGCAGACCACGTCCGAACCACCGTCGGCCCCAAGGTCCACGGCACCTGGAACCTCCACGAGCTGCTGCCCCGCGACCTCGACTTCTTCGTCATGCTCAGCTCTCTGGCCGGTGTCATGGGCCACCGCGGACAGGGCAACTACGGCTGCGGCAACATCTTCCAGGACTACTTCGCCGCCTACCGCCGCAGCCAGGGTCTCCGCGCCATGACCATGGACATCGGATACCTCCTCAGCGTCGGCTTCGTCGCCGAGCACGACGAGTACGTGGACCACGTCAAGGCCATGGGTCTTAAGGTCATGCACAAGAGCGACCTGCACGGCCTCATGGCCACCGCGCTCGAGGGCTCCGAGGCGCACCCGCCCCAGGTCATGTGTGGTCTGCCTTTCAATGAGCACGACGATGCGTGGTACTGGATCCTGGACCAGCGCTTTGCCGGTCTCCGCAAGACGGCCGCGGGCTCTGGTGCCGGCGGCTCCGCGACTGTTTCGCTGCGCGACGAGCTCGTTCGCTGCGGCAAGGTGGACGACGAGGCAGTGTACCTTATCACCTCAGCGCTGGTGCAGCGCCTTGCCAAGCTGATGATGATGCCCGAGGACGACGTCGACGCCGGCAAGCCGCTGAGCGCCTACGGTGTCGACAGTCTGGTGGCTGTTGAAGTGAGAAACTGGATTGCCAAGGAGGTGGCGGTGGAGGTTAGCGTTTTCGACATCATGGCCAACATTCCCATGAGACAGCTGGCCGCGGACCTTGCCGGCAAGAGCAAGCTCCTGGTTCATGAGGCTTCGTAGATGCATCTTGTGTTTTGGATTAACGCTGGAGTTTGGGGGTTGTGTGAGATTGAAATTTCTTGGGGTTTAGTTTATTGGTTCTCATATGTTCATCTAAAATGTTTTTCGGGGAGTTGAGGCATCTGATAGTTTTTGAGTTGAAGTTCAGTTGTTGGTAGCGGGTAAATTGGCTTAATCGTTTGTCATGACTTTCAAATCTAGAGAATGCTCCTTCACTTGTTTCAATCTGAACGTGAATAGTTGGCTATGAGTTCCCTCTCCTATCAGACCAAGATTCGAATATGACTTGTTGCCCCCATGTTCCATCAGACCGCCATTGTCGGCCATGAAGTTGTCCCCGATACTCCCCTCCTCCCGCATCCCGGCATGTCATTGTCCCCAAGGACATGGGTGCCTGACTAGATCGACCGCGCGTTTCCAGCGTGACGGTCCACGAACAGGGGCCCTTGATGGCAACATCCATGACTCGTGGGCCTCGAGACCAGGGACACCCAGCAGCTTTCCAGAGTGCAACTCGAAACCATCGCCTTTCACTTGTCCACGTGCTCACCCTCGGATATTGCTGCGAGATAGCGATTTCACAGACTTTTGATCGAATTTGATTGAAATCCTCCACAATCCCACTTGCTGTGACATACTGCTACAACTTTCGCGTTCTCCGGGACTTTCACCACTGAATAGCCAACCTCTCTGTCGTTCTTTTCACTCTTTCCGCCGAAACAGCATCTCAGCCACTGTCCTCTCTCAATTATGGCTGCACAAACTAGCACACCGACTTCACAGCCAAAGGAGATGAAGGTTCTCTCCCTGGGAATGACGCGGACAGGCACGTACACAAGCTTTTATCACCCCAGCTACCTCTAACTAGCATCATAGGTTCTGCTTCCATCACCCAAGCACTCACCATTCTCGGCTACGAAGGCGTCCACCACGGCATCCAGGCCATCTCCTCGCCTCACGAATGGACCCTCTTCTCCGCCGCTGCAGACTCGACATTCCCCACCCTCCCATCATACACCGGCGCGCCGTTCCCCAGGAAAAGCTGGGAGTCGCTCTTCGGCGCCTACGAGGCCGTCACGGACATGGGCTCCTTCTTCGCCCTGCAGCTGATCGCGGCCTACCCCGACGCCAAGGTCATCCTCGTCGAGCGCGACGTCGACAGCTGGTACCAGAGCATGGACGAGGCCATCTTCAAGACGACCTGGGGCTGGCGCGCGGACCTCATCATCGACTACCTCGGGCCCCGCTGGGGCCTGGCCGGCGGCCAGACGCTCAGGAAGATCCTGCTGGGCTTCTACGGCGCGCGCGACGTCGACGAGATGCGCAGGGTCGCCAAAGACAGGTATAGGAGGCACTACGCCGAGGTCCGCGCCGCCGTGCCGAAGGAGAGGCTGCTGGAGTACAAGCTGAAGGACGGGTGGGAGCCGCTCTGCGAGTTCCTCGGCAAGGACGTGCCCCGGGGAGTCGACTTCCCCGTCGCGAACCAGAGGAAAGAGCACCTCGACCGCGTGAGGACGAGGCAGAACCGGTTCTTCAAGCTGGCCATCTTCGTGGGGCTGCGGAAGATGCTGCCCTGGGTCTTCGGAGTCGGTGCCGTCGCGGCCGGAGTATACTTGACGAAGCCGAAGTGGACTTGGGATGCCGTGGAGGCTGTTTTGAAGAGCGTGAAGACTCATTTGAAATTCATCGACCTCAATATAGGCGCTTAAATAATTTTACATGTAGTAAACTCCAATAAGTCGGCTCGCAAGTGAGCAGTTTCAAAGATAATTGACACGAATTTGACGAATCTGACAACGAGCCAAGTGACCGAATAACAGAACGCCATCGTCCTTACTGCGGGTCTTGCCGAGGGCGTTCGTCGTTCAATCCCTGCGATGTTGCACCCCGTTCATCCTCGTGGGCGTCTAACTCGTAAATCTGGTTTTCTTCGGGGAGCTCACTCGGCTGTGTGGTTATAGTCCCTGAAACCGGCATCATGGCGGGTTTGACCTTGGCAGGTGCGTTGATCTGCGTGTCCGTTCCGTCCAGCTCGCTAGGACGAAAGATCGTCTCTTGAGTATGTTGTCCGAGTCTCTGGCGACGGACCCAGAGAAGCACCAATATAAAACCAAATACACCAGCAGAGGCTCCGACCGCGATGCCAGCCAGAGCATCGTTGCTGAGACTATCCTTTGACTCTGTTAATCCTGTGGGTGATGGCAATGGACTCCCCCGATGATTCTCTGTTCCAGAGCTTGGCGTTGCTGAGGGTTTGCAATCCCCAGACAACCCCCTTTTTCCCACCGGCACAACAGTGCTCTTGATAGAGGGATTGGCTTCCCAGAGCGTGAAGGTGCTGTTTTCGTGGTCGACCATAAGATAAGCAGCCGTGAGGAAAAAGCGACCCAGCTCGGAGAGCTTGCCAGTGGCGTTTGCATTCGTGACGTTTTGGACCAGGAGCTCCTTAAGGGATGTGTTGATATGCCGAATTCCAGATGTCCGGACAACCTTTTGATGAACCAAATACTGATCGTTTGGAACTCTGATTCTCAACCCAGACTGCAGAACGAACGTGATGTCGCCATCGAAACTAAATATGAGATCGACAATTAGTGCATGCTAGTTGCTTCGGCACAAGAGTGGGACTAACGCTTGGCTGGACCAAAATATACTTGTTCTGCCGTGTATGCCGTTCCAGTCCATTCTGGGTAGTCGCTTGCTATGCTGCATTGTCTCCCAGAAATCTTGCCAAATTATCTCAGGCACATTGTCCCAAAGAATTCGGCCGTGTGGTACGAGACACGTAGTCAGCGTCTTCCGCGGGGGGATCATACTCCGATGTGATCCGTTTCGGAAGTTGATTTCGACATTGGACAGAGTAACTCGCATGCCGGTCGTGCAACCTCCCTCCCTGCTGAAGTTCAAAGGCATGGTATAGCCTCTTCCCTTAGCCTTCTCCGCGTCGTAGCCCCCGATCAAAAGTGACCCGTTGATACCGCCTCGAACCAACTCTCGGCCCCAGAACATAGACCACACCCGCGAGGCAATCCGGCCGGCTTCGACGAGCGCCTTGAGATACTGAGAGTCGGGCCCTAGTCCTAACCCATGTACGCCTGTGTGTTGCTCGTTCCATTCGTATTTCGGGATGCTGATCGAGGTCTTGACGAAGTCTGTGTCGCCCAACTTGAGTCTATCGGTGGCGTCGAAACCCAAGGCCGAGACGTTTTTGAAGTTTGGGCTCTTCCATAAGCCTCTTTTTGGTCGGAAAGACTCGGACTGTCCATTGTGGAAAAGGCCCCCTCGGTAAACGCGGCATTCCGTCCGTGGTTCCCAGGAGCCACACAGGCCGTCGTCACCGTATATCCATGTCTTGCCTATGTTTCTGGAATGAGTTAGCAATGCCTTGACAGCCGGCGTAACAAGCAGACCTACGCATAAGGCATTAATACGACAGGTTGCGCCGGAGTTCCAATTTGTGAAGGAATGCCTTTGACGAATGAGTCGAGGATTTTCTGATCGGCCAGGACGTCTCGGATAGGCAGTACCTCGACCTTCAACGGGCATGCCGAGGCTAGCAAAGGCAAGAGGAAGATGATGATTCGAAATAAAATGATCATCATTTCGGGCTCTTGACATTTTACAGGAATGCTTGGTGGAAGAATCGTGGAAGATGGGAAGACAGAGACAGACGGTGGAACGCGTGAGCCATTCGGCTCTAAGGCCGCGAGGCGAACAAGATGACCAAATCCCTTACTTCATCATCAGCTTCGGCTTGCAAGGGGAGTAGACTTGGGAACAATCAGTTTCCAAGTGTGACGCTGCAAAAGTGGAACCACTGCAAGCAGCGCTGGTATTTGCATCCATAACGTATCACGACACCAAGCATTCAACGAATATGGCCATCAAGCGTCGGGTCTTCTTTGTTCGCGGAACGGGACACAAAGAAACTTGGGCCATCTGAAGTTCTCAGCCCGAACCAGGTGTAGATCGAACGAATCAGTTCCTGTGGAGCTGTGACCAGTCGGATTCTTGAATGATGTTGCTGCAAGGGGGTGGCATTCAGATAGAGTTTCTCTCGCAACTCAGCCGAAACGGGATCGTCCCACGCACCTCATGGCTCGCCAACGTTGAGAGAATGGCAAACATGAGCCTTTCATTACTGCAGTCTGATGTTCTCGTGACAAACCATGGTCGGCGGAATGCTCCAGGATCCTGGATCCCGCCGCGGCGGTCCACGTCACCATCTTCGGGCTCCCAGTACTTCCCGAAAGCAACATCCAAGCTTTAAATACCCGGCCGCTGGGATGAGACGAAGCCAAGTCAGCCTTGAACTTCTAAAAGCTCCGAGATCAGCACGCGGGCAACAATTGAGTTTCGACAGGGTGGAAACGACCGAGCAGACTGAAGCTTAACAGAATCATCGTCAACTCACGGCAAGATGTGTTAACCCGCGTTACCGTCAACGCCGCAGCCAAGCTATTGCAGACGTGCGGATTGGCTGGCTCAAACGCGCCCGCTGACTTATAAGTCGATCCGCGGTTCCTGCTCAGTGTCGTCGTCAATGCGCCCCTCGCCCGATGCCGTCAAGATTTCGCATATCCCTGCTCTCCGACGGACCGACTAACTTTGGCCGATTATATTTCTACCGATGTGCCCCTTCGGCTGCTAGACCGAGATGGCCGCGCCTTCTCGACGAGGTTCGCCTATGCACAGGTGACCTTTAGCAGAGCCATGATTCTCCCACGCCGTCCGTCGCGCCTCGCCCTCGCCGTCTTCCTCGTATTCGTCGTTGTTTTTCTCGTCTACAACCCGTACCGGCTAGCCACGTTTCCTTCTGCAGCGCAACCGCCGCAATCAAGGCAAAGAGTCCAGTTCAAACCGAGCTCGTTCAACTGGTCGACCGCTCGCCAGTTCCATCCTGTGTCGAGCCCCTTCGCGCCTCTCCCGACAGGCAAACCGCTCAAGCTCCCGCGTATTCAGCACGACATCGGCGTCGCGAACCCCCATCCCGACGCACCGAAGCGCCAGAAGGCCGTCCGAGATGTCTTCAAGAAAAGTTACGACAGCTATAAACGTTACGCGTGGGGGCGGGACGAGCTCGCCCCCGTGAACGCGGGCGCCAAGAACACATTTGGGGGATGGGCAGCGTCGCTCGTCGACTCGTTGGATACGTTATGGATCATGGGCTTCAACGACGAATTTTACGAGGCGGCTGAGGTTGCGGCCCAGCTCGATTGGTCCAAGACCACGGTTAAGAGCGCCAACATGTTCGAGACTACGATTCGTCACCTGGGCGGTCTCCTCAGTGCTTACGACCTGAGCGGCGAGGAGGCACTTTTAGAGAAAGCAAAAGAGCTGGGAGACATGCTATACATGGGTTTTGATACGCCCAACCGCATGCCTGGATTCTGGATTAACTTCGAGGATGCCAAAAGCGGTGCCCAGCTCGCAGGGACACATGATCCATCAGCTTCGCCCTGTTCGCTATCGCTCGAGTTCACCCGACTGTCCCAGCTTACGGGCGATATGAAGTATTTCGACGCTGTTAATCGCATCAGCCGCTTCCTCGAGCGCACCCAGTTCCAGTCCAAGCTACCAGGGATGTGGCCGAGAATGATAGACTTTCGAGACGAACGAGTCGACACTGACAGTCGATTCACTTTGGGCGCCCTCGCCGACTCTCTGTACGAGTACTTACCCAAGATGTATGCCCTTCTCGGTGGCTTAGACAAATCGTACGAGAAGATGTACGTCGGCGCTATGGCGATCGTGGAGCAACACATTCTCTTCCGACCGATGACGCCCGACAACGCCGATATCCTCTTCGCTGGCGACGTTCACGTCAATGCCGACAGTATAGACCACGTCCCCGAAGGCCAGCACCTGTCTTGCTTTGTGGGGGGTATGCTGGGTCTTGGTGGAAAGCTCTTCTCCATCGACGAGCACGTCGACCTGGGGGAAAAGGTCGCGCGCGGCTGTGCCTGGGCGTACGAAGCCATGCCGACCGGCGTCATGCCCGAGATCTTTACCCTCATTGGCTGCTTCTCGGCGAAAGAGAAGTGCCCATGGGACGAAAAGAGGTGGGAGCAAGACGGCGACAAGAAGCTGAAGAAGGGCTTCAAGAACGTTCGCGACCCGAAGTACATACTCCGCCCCGAGGCGATCGAGAGCGTTTTTCTTCTGTACAGGATGACCGGCCGACAAGACCTGCAAGACGTGGCATGGAGAATGTTTCAGGCGATTCAGAAAGCTACAGAGACGCAGTTTGCCAACTCCGCCATTTCCGACGTGACTGTCTCTCCTCAGCAGACGCACAAGGTAGATTCCATGGAGGTAAGTCTTGGCATAACCCTCCCAGTAAATGACGTTGAATAGTGCTGACCATTAGTTGTGGTACAGAGCTTCTGGTTGTCAGAAACCTTAAAATACTTTTATCTCATCTTCTCGTCCCCCGAGCTCATCAGTCTGGACGACTTTGTATTTAACACAGAAGCACACCCATTGAGAATATCGAAGTAATGTGGTTTTAGCATGAGTTATGAGTTGCACCACGATGTGCCAGCATGGCCACGATTGAGGCCCACGGACTGAGGCTTAGCAGCACAGGTGTCTGGTCCGAGACAGGACGCACGTGGCTGTAATGCTAGATGAGTTGTTCAAGAGCTTTTTAGCCCCACGTGTGTCAAAGAGAAGCCGCCCATGGTGAGCATCAACTTGAGTCTCGCGTAATTGATAGCTATCCATGACCATGTGGGAGAATGATGGGTGCGAAATAACTCTGCCATGATACCCAAAAGCTTTCCCCACGACTGGGGTTTGGCTGAGTTTCTTTTTAGACAACTGAGACAACAAATTAGCCCAGGGAGAGTTATAGCGTGGATTCAATAGATTGTCTTGGTTTATTTAAACCCGAGACATACCACACACCGTAGCTCGCACTTCTGCTTTCCAGGCTGATGGAAAGCGCTCAGTGGAAAGTAGATTGGCCCCCTTGCTTTAGCTCTGGGTTTCGGAAATTACACCAAAGTAACAATACAGAAACTCCTCTCCCATTATCGTGGACTTTCTCAGCTTCAACGACGATGTCCGGAGCTGACCTGATTATGTCATATCTGATAATGAGATTTCTCAAGTTAAGATGGAGATGAAAAGACCTGCCTCAGTCTAGAATGTAGTCACATCCCTTACGTGCGTCGGCTTCCCAACTTGCAGCCAAGACCGACGCTCCAAGTTTGCCGCCAACAACCAGGGTTCATGTTCGTGAACTGTCCAATCTTTTGAAGGCAGCCGAAGAATGCGGGCTCAATCAAGCGAACTGCGGCTGAGCTGGCAGATACCCCGAGCATCAGCCGCCCCCTTGCAAGGCCAAAGCCCGCGATCTGGAATGGCCCACGAGGTTTTTTGGGGACCGATGTCGCGTGGATCGAGCCGTCAGGTTTCTAACCCAAGCCACATGTCTCACATCCGCAAAGCTTCATAGCTAGAGTTCAAAGTTCAACAAGAAGTGTGAATATTGCCGCAGAGTCCTTGAAGCATGCGTCAAGAGCTGACTTAGCCCTACGGCCCAAAAGTTTCTTTTGACAATATTGGCTCTGTTCTTGGCTACTGGGCTGCAATATTTCGGGGCAAGCGAGACAACCTAGGTCAGCCGTTCTGTCCATGGCACTTCTCGTAGTGCCGAAGCCAACGGAGACTTTCCAACGTCATCTCGACTGCCCTGGATGGCAGTGTATTTAAGCAGACGACGATCCTGTTTGAAGGTTACTACGCCAGCCAAGCTTCAGCATCACAGACTTCAGCATCAAACCAGCCATTCACTCACTCTTTCGCATCATGAAGACCTCAGCTGTTCTCGCCGCCGTCCTTGGATTGCCTTTGCTAGCTTCGGCTGCTATCTGCAACAATAACTGCGGCCGCGCCGTTGCAGGCTCCGCACGCGTGAATCCGCCGTTTTCCGTTCGCCAGTCTCAATGTGCGGCTTTCGTCTCGACCACCGTCACGGTCACTCCCGGGTTGGTGTGATCCGGTTCTTTTCCTCAGCTTTTGGTATGATTTCACCGCCGTCGCTAACACTAGACATTCCCTAGAGCCGTGACTGTCACCGCGAACCCTGTGGGCGCTAGGAATGTCCATGGACCTCGCCAGGCCTCTGCGCCCGTCATCACCGGCACCGTCCCCGCTTATGCGAGCTCTTGTGCCGATGCCACGGCATACTGGTCTGCCTGCCAGTGTTTCTCCGGCATCTCGGCCACCACCGTCACTGTCACGGCCGCGACCCCGGTTGTCACTGTCACCGCAGATGTTCCCAGCTCTACCTCCGGGGCAATTTCATCCACGGAGGTGTCTTCCGAGCCCTCCACAACAGAGACTTCTACGACAGAGACTTCTACGACAGAGACTTCTACTTCGGACTTTCCCTCGAATACGGACTTTCCCTCTGAGTCGTCGACTTCGGAGCCTGCTACGGAGACATCCACCTCGTCCGAGGAACCGTCTTCCACGACCACCACCATCGGAAGCACCTGCACCCCTTCCGCCGTCCTGCCCAACCCTACTACGATTATCGCAGTTGGCGACGATCAGTTCACGAGCATCACTCTCCCCTTTCCCATCACAATCTTCAACTCCTCCGAATCGACCGTGTTTGTGAGCATCAACGGACGGCTGTCGCTCTTCGGCAGTACGACCACCTACGTCAACAACCCCCTTCCAGATACTTCCATCCCAGCCGTCTCCGTCCTCGCGTTTTACGACGACCTCATCATCGACCCGATCCAGGGAAACTCCGTCGCCTACCAAGCCTTTGGCTCCGCAGGCAACCGCACCGTCACTGTTGAGTGGATCACCGGCCGGTACGGTGTCCCCGGCCAGTTCTACCACTTGACGGCTACTTTCGAAGAGGCCGCTCCTGGCATCGTCGACTTCCGGTACTACTCGACGTCAGACAAGGGGGTCAGCGCGACGATCGGCGCCCAGAACCTGCTCGATGGCGGCCAGCTCTTTGTGCAGTACTCGTACAACACAGCGAACGCCGTTCCAGACCGGTCGTTCGTGCGTTTGGACACGACCGGGAGTGGCACGTTTACTTCTGGCTCATTTGAGACAACTATCTGTTAAGGAGTGCCGGGCCGTCGCTGATCAGGAATGGTATTCGGCGGTTTGATGCTAGTTGGTGGGAAGAACTATCTAGTTCTTCAATTCACCTTCATTGGGGTGGATAGAGCCCCGAGTCGAGGAAAGTTGAAGGGATTGGGGATCGGTGTTGGTCAAGGACTGGCTATGGATA
This sequence comes from Colletotrichum sojae, assembly GCA_014235955.1. NCBI lineage: Eukaryota > Fungi > Ascomycota > Sordariomycetes > Glomerellales > Glomerellaceae > Colletotrichum > Colletotrichum sojae. The sequence continues at coordinate 296 of WIGN01000098.1, read as the reverse complement.
GTGACGTCTTCTTCAGAGCCCCACTGGCAGTTTTTGACGGCTTTCGTGTGTTGATAAGACAGCAATATTCAAATCGAAAAGTGAATGCAACATTCGTGTTTGTTATCAGAAAGATTCACTCGTCCAAGACGTAATCTTTTCCACGGTGTATGGGGGCTTGCTTTCAGCCTTGGCGCAACAGGATCAAGACTGATAACTCATGATGGTCTTACTTGTGACATTGTTGGAACAGCAGGCAGATCTCGGATCGCAGGGTGGCACCAGCCACACTGGGGCTGAGTGGGGATCCCAGTCAG